>PVJH01003814.1:0-135594 GCA_004026705.1 Nesogale talazaci | reverse complement strand
CATTAAGAATGCAACTCTGAATTCAGATTTAATCAACTTTTGATCTACTTTACTTAATTTTCACAAAGTCTGGGGACTTGATGATTTAAGTAACCTTTTTATCTCATTTCTTCCAACTTAAAATGGGGATAGTTATCTACTGCTGGACTTTGAGTCTCCACTCTGCATTCCGTGTCATTCACAATGACATCATTTTTTTGTTTTGAGTCTTTGATGCCTCACATCTGCTACTGTTGACAGCTTATAAGCATAGGCTGGTGTGCTTCTTCCATGTGGACTTTGTTGCTTTTCATCTACTTGGCCATTTGTGTATCTCCAAGCCTTTAAGGCTCCAGATGCTCTATCTTTTGATAGCCAGGCACCATCAGTTTCCTTCATCATATTTGCTTATGCACCCACTTTGCCATCAGTGATCATGTCTGGTAGGTGAACATCATGAAATGACAGTTTAATAGAACAAAGTCTTCTTGCCTTGAGGGAATACTTGAGTAGACACCCAATGTCCATCGGCTACCTTAATTCTAAACCTACAATTATATGTACATAGATCTAATGCCCCATCATCATATATAAATATGTTTACATATGTATATGCCTATATTTAGATATCTAAATGCCCTTCTGAAGGCAATTATACATCCCCCTCCAGATGGGTAAGGAGGAGAAGATGAACCAGTCAGGGTGCAGTACAGCACCAATGAAAAATACAACTTTCCTCTAGTTCTTTAATGCTCCTCCCCTACTATCACGACCCCCATTCTACCTTACAATTCCAGCTAGACCAGAACATGTGCACAGGAACAGATACGAGCTGAAAACACAAGGAATGTAGGACAGATAAATCCCTCAGTTGCAATATTGAGAGTAGCCATACCAAGAGGGTAAGGGGAAGGTGTTGGGTGGGGAGGGGGAACTGATCACAATGATCTATGTATGACCCCCTCCCAGGGGGATGAACAACAGAAAAGTGGGTGAAGGGAAACATTGGTCACTGTAAGGCATTTAAAAAATCATAGTTTATAAATTATCAAGGGTTCATGGGGTAAGGAGGAAGGGAGAGGCAAAGAGAAGCTGGTATCAAAGGGCTCAAGTAAAAGATAATGTATTGAAAATGATGATAACAATGTGCAGATGTGCTTGACACAATGGATGTATACATGGATGGTGATAAGAGTTGTATGAGCCACCAGTAAAATGATTAAAATAAGTAAATGGGGATAGAAATAGCGCCTACTTAGTAAGATTTTTATGATGAGTAAATTATGTAGTACATGCAAAGATCTTAGAAGATACATAACACATTTTCATTTGCTTGGGTTTTGAAAAAATGTCAAAATTCCAAACATAAAATATTCTCGTACTTTCCTCTTGTCCTTCTATCATGCTCAGCCCTCATTTGGGTTTCAGTATTTCCTCTGGGTTGAGTTCTTTTTGCTCAATCCCTGCCAAGCCTTTTTACACCCTTCTTGCCACTGATTTTGGATCACTTGCTGTTCCCTTGTCCCCGTGTTTGTTAATATCCCTGCCTTTCCACCACCTCCCCCTCTCCCAGATCCCCCCTGAATAATAAGGTCCATTATTTTCTCCTCCAGAATGCTTATTCAATTATGCTCTCTTCTTGATTTGCAGACTGTGCTGCTTCCCCACCATGTGACCCCAGAAATGTCCTCTGTAGCAGTCCGCTCCAGTGTGACATGTACTATTGTGGATTGTCCAGTACCCTTTGTGTCTCATTAGCTCCCTACAGGGACCTCACCCTTTGTGCCAGCACGAAGTCCAGTCCAGCTCTCTCATTCTCTTCCTCCCTCCCCACCTGCATCCACGGGGGCGTGGCATGCTGGCCCCTCTCCCCATCCTGCAGGTTCAGTTTTGCTCTCCACCACACCCACTTTCAGGGAGAGGCTCAGTTTGGCTCTGGTTGGGTTCAGCCATATAGTTCTCTCTTTCCATACATCTATCCATGTGTCCACACTGTACTCCTGGTGTGGTGCATCATGGTAGAGGAAAGTAAAAGGAAAGAACTAGGAGGCAAAGGGCATTTATAGAGGTCTACATACAGGCATGTACATGTGTAAATATATTTATATGTGATGATGGAGAAATAGAACAATGCTCATACATTTATAGGTTTGGTATTAAGGTAGCAAGCACACGGATAGTGGGCCTCCACTCAAGTACTCCCTCAATGTAAGAAGGCTTTGTTATATTAAACTGGCATTCCATGATCTTCACCTTCCCGAAATGATCGCTGAAGACACATGTGTGCAGAAGTAAATGTAGTGAACTAATGATGCATAGCGATCAAAAGTTATAGTATCTGGGCTCTTAAAGACTCGAAGGTAAACAAGCGGCCATCTAACTCAGAAGTAATAAGGTCCTCATGGAAGAAACACACCAGCCTGTGTGATCCCATGGTGTGGAGGGATTAGGTATTAGGGATCAAACAACAAAGAATCCTATCATTGTGAATGAGGGGGAGTGCAGATTGGGGCACCAAAGCCCATCTGTAGGCACCTGGACATCGCCTTACAGAAGGGTCATCAGGAGAAGAGGAGCCATTCAGGGTACAAAGTAGCAATGTTGAAACATACAACTTTCCTCTAGTTCTAAAATGCTAACTCACTCACACTCTCATGATCCCAATTCTATCTTACAAATTTAGCTAGACCAGAGTATGCACACTGGTACAGATAGGAACTGGAAACACAGGGAATCCAGGACAGATAATCCCTTCAGGACCAGTGGTGAGGGTGGCAATACTGGCAGCAGGGTAGATAGGAGGGGAGGTAAAAGGGTAGCCAATATTACAAAGATATATATATATATATATATATATATATATATATATATATATATCCTCCTCTCAGGGAGCGGCCAACAGAAAATTGTGTTAAGGACAGGGAAATATTGGACAGTGTAAGATATGACAAAGTAATAATTTATAAACTATCAAGTGTTCATGAGGGAGGGGGAGGAGGAAGGGAGGGGAAATGAGGGATAGAGGAAGGGGATAAATGATGCCAAGGACTTGAGTAAAAAGCAAATATCTTGAGAATGATAATGACAATAAATATACAAATGTGCTTGACAAAATGGATGTATATATGAATTGTGCTAAGAGTTGTATGATTCCCCAATGAAATGGTTTTTGAAATATTCTTATACTTATATTCATTAGTTTATGATTAAAATGAAGAGTGTCATAATTTGGCATGCTTATGTACTTTTTACATTGCAGAGTGGATTTGTCTATAATATATTATTCAGATACTCAGAGATCATTATGTTTTCATTGGTTTAATTATATTTATAATGTTTATGTAGGGTTACAAATATTTGAGTTAAGAACAGCTCTACTTGCCCTTCAGTGTGACAAAATTTACCCTTACTTTGAAACAATTGAACCAGCCACTATTTGCAGTTCATTCTTCATAACAATCACATTCACCGCTGCATGTGCAGCTTTTAATTTTCTATGAAGGTGCTTTAAAATTTTTGTGGAAAAATGGAATTCACAGATAATGCACTTGTTTCCAGAAGTCTCCTTATAGATGATTTATATGATTCTAGTTGGTAAATGAGAAAGCGGAGTTCTACTAACCAAAGGATAAAATTATAATACACTTCTCTGATCAAAAGAGGTGATATTCTTTTTGTACTTGCAAAGTAGATTAACATTTATTAAATGAATTTAAACTGTGGAGTATTTGAAAATATGATTTGGTAATTTAGAACACGACCCTATTAAAATGAGAGTCTAGGTAGTGCAATCAGGCAAATGATAGGTGTTATAGGTAAACCTGTGGTGCCAACATGGCCAAAGACGATACATAGGTCTGTTGTGATGACATGGCCAATGAACACACGCGATCAATTGAAGGCAGGAGATAGAAAAGGCATGGCGAGCCCTGCCCTTGCTCTCTTGCTTTCGGATTTTCAGACCAGACAGCTGCCTGTGCCTTGTCTGTGCCTCCACCTCCAAGCAACACTCCCCGTGGGACACCTAATTTTGGACTGTGTTGCTGTCAGTTGAGGTTCCTTCAAGCCCTACTTTGCCATGCTCCTGGGATATACATCTCTTGACCTGGGGAGTGTTGGACTCTGTCATCTGGCTGAGTGTTGGCAACCTGCTCTGCTGTTTGCTGCCTGTGACCAGATAGCCTAGATTGCTTTATTGAGGACTACTCAGCGGCCCTCAAGACCTGAAGGACTGCTGGTTTTCTAGCTGTCTCACGCAAGTGACTTGCACCGAGCATTTGTTCTGTTTTATAGATAGTTAACTCTTTCTTTCTTATCTTATATGCCCTTCTTTCTGTATAAATATGTAAAGAGAATTACTAGTGTCCTGATTTTATTTCACTAAGAGAACCCTGCCCGACACAGTAGGCAACAGCATCACTGGCTGGCAGTGCAATTCCCTCAAAAGTACTTTTGAAGGGGGGCTGAGCCCCTGTGTATTAGTGGTTGTGTGCGGGAATGTGGCCCACTGGGATGAAGGTTCAAATCCAGCAGCGGCTCCACAGGAGCAAAGGCTGGGCCTACTAATCTCACCACCAGAGGGCAGTGATGCCCAAAAAACCAAAAAAGGTACTACTGAAGGCCTTAACATCTCCCTCTGAAAGGTCACAAACTTATGGAGTAGTCTACTCTGTATTATGAGTCAGACTTAACCGGAAGGCAATATTTAAATATAAATGTATGTACATATAATATAGAATTTGATAGGTCAAAAACATGAATTCACTTATTTTCCAATTCCATTCATTCAGTTGCAATGTCACGTGCAAGTAAATCTGTTTTATTGGTGGTGAGCAGTGCGGAGTTGGGTTCATGTGCCACAGCAGTACATATGCATGGGTCAGGAGATCAATTTCAGGTCGTTTCACCAAGTGTGAAAACACAAGCTATATTCCTATCCTCTTTGTCCATCCTATAGGTTAAGATTGAATATTCTTGTATCCACTTCGTGACTCTGCCACTCATTAACTGTGACATTGGCCAAGCTAGGTGTTAAAATTATAGAACTTTTTTTATGTAGGTTTCTTCCTCTAAAAAATACAGGGAGGCATTGAAACACCTTCCATCAGTGCTTTTGACTACTAATTGGTTAATTCCTGTGAAGGATTTTGAAGAACGCCTGTCACAAGACGGATGTTTGATAACCTCATATGTAATATTGTTGTTTCAATTTTGAAACAAAGCTTTCAAAATTGTGAGCATGTTAACACTAAAAACTGTTAGGCAATTTACAATGATCTTTGGATGAATAGCACATCACTCCATGTGGGGGTCAGCCTAGGGGATGTCTGCTCTTAGGTCACTCAGGAAACTTGTTAATCACTATTTCATTCAAAACCAAACAGACTAGATGATACACATAGAAGAGAAACTTTCAACTAGAAAAGATAAAAATGAACGCATGTATTACTTAGAAGGTTCATCCCAAACATTTCTTAAAACATCGATTCTTCTAGTTTTTGTCAGTTTAATATGATTATATATATTTACATATATGTTTTTTTCAAATAGTGAAAACAAATTATTCAATGAAATTTCTAAGGGGATAAGCAACCACACATTATAGTTCATTCAAAATTATATTTTTGCATTTTCACATATATAATTCCTATTAATTTGGGAGTTGGTGAAAATAATTTATGTGCAGATATTTGTTGCTTTTATAATTTGCTGTTTCTAATGAAAGATAATACACATTTCTTTATTTCACATTTTCTGACATACATATTTCATCTGGGGCTGCACAATGGAAGACCTATTTTCTTCTGAATCCTTTTGTCATAGTTTGAAAGGATCAATGACTATTCCCTGAGATTCAGTTTCCCATGGCTATTTCCTACATGCCCTTAAAACTTAGAACCTCAATGCATTTTTGTCTGCTTAAGAATTTTAAATCTCCTTACTCCATTCTGTGATTATGCTCTCCCTTGACAATAGTTTTGCTAAAAGACTTTCAAACGCTGGGAGGCCTGAGAATGGAGGCAGGTTTCAACTTTGAATGCTATTTTCTGATCAATTGGAGCTTCTTAATCCTCTTCCTCTTTTCCTCTCTTTTACTCCGTGCTCTGGTAAATAGCTGTCAGCAAGGGAAGAGATTCAATACCTTTGGGCCGTGACCCACTTAAACGCTCCTTCTGCTAGGGAATATTCCTCAGCGATCTTAAATGTCAGTGTTCTCCTGGAATCCCCCCGGCGTCAACCTCAGGGGTTCGATTGCCATGTGTATATATAAATTTCAAATAAAATACTTGAACACATTTCATTTGTCAGATGAAGCAGAGGTAAATTTGACCCTAGAATATAAAGATTCAATCCACGTACACACTGTAAACAATGGTTGAGACAGAAAGGTCTTCAATTATTCAGACATGTGGGAAGGGGGTGGGGAGAATTCTATAGATCTGTGTCATAGCCATTACAGTTTG
The DNA here is from genome assembly GCA_004026705.1 of Nesogale talazaci. Lineage (NCBI taxonomy): Eukaryota > Metazoa > Chordata > Mammalia > Afrosoricida > Tenrecidae > Nesogale > Nesogale talazaci. The sequence goes on along the minus strand of PVJH01003814.1, from coordinate 129,151 downwards.
ATTGATTGTTTTTATTCTGCACTGTTCTATCAAATTTATGCAGAATGTTAGTACTGAATGTTTTGTTTTCATTTCCAATCTGATGATTTGTTTGAAATTTTTATAATACAGATCTTTATATTTTTATAATATAAAACTTCCTGGAAGTTTAGGCAGAGTAAAAATATATTTCTTAATAAAATTCCTTTTACGAATTTGAAAAGATTCAGAAGAAATCATGTGTCCAAATGCCATAAGTTTATATGAGCCTTTAAATATAAGCCACAAACACACACACATACACACAGGACAGGATATACATACACACACACACCATTGAATTAAATAACTATTTCAATTCAAAGAGTTCACTTAATTTTTTTAAGAGTTGATAATTAGGTCAACATAAATACCATTGTTGTGCACAGAAATATAGTATAATATATACTAGTATTGTGTATATATATTGTGTGCATATATATTCATATATACACAAACATGCAAACACAAATTTGAAGGCCTGAAAATTGAAAGCCAGCATTTTTTTCTCCTTAGGATGGATTAAACGTTGTATTCAGCAGTATGCATTATTAAGTGAATCAAATTATTTTTGAAAGAACATGAAAGAAGATTTGTTTAATTATTTGAGTGCTGGTTTTTCTTCCAACAACTTTCAGCAATCAAAAACCATATATCAAATAGATATTATGCTTTTATAGAGAGCCAATATGTTTTATTTATAATCAAATTCACCTTTACTTTTCTCCTTCTTTGTTTTCTACACTGTCTTGCATCAGTTTTTATATGACAGCTCAGGAAATTTGCATGTTTTAACTTACATGAATTTATAGATGATCATTGCTGTCTGTCCAATTTCAAGTTTTCATACATACACCAGGCTCTCAACGGTCCCCTATTTATTGTTTTTTTTTCTTCTAGTTGATACTGTTTAATGAAAAAACAAAACTTTGTTAATCTTTTACATAGAAGTCAGCATAAAATGGAGTGTTGTTTTCCCAACTTGCACTTGAGAAGTTGTATGATTCAGCCCAATTATTCTTTAAAATATATATTATTCCAGTTTCTGACAGGAGCATATATAAATTATCTCAAAAATATTTTCAACCAATGAAAACAATTGATTGAATGAAAATTCTTAGGGAATAAACAATCGCACAAACAATGTAGCTCATTCAACATATATTACTTGGTAGTATGTGAGTTACATATAGGTTGAATGAATTTGCACAATTTTAGCAAAAACTCACAGTTCTTTTGGGCACATGTGATGGATTAAATTTCATATTGTGTGAGAACTCTAGGATTGCCCATGATTCACATATTCATACTCATTTGTGAATTATATAGGTTCTGGCTATATCCTCAGGGTTTTTTACCTTTCAATCTCATAAGAAACATTTATTGAAAATGTCACATGCAAATGTGAAGAGTAAAAATAAATTCTTTATCATTTTTATTTACAACTCAAAGTATATCTACAGAAAAATCCAAAAGGCAATAATATCCAGGGCAGATTTGATGAAATTGAAATGAGGTAAGATTTTTGGTTTTGTGTGCTATAGTATTAAACAGACATATACAAATTACCGAATGGCAATTAAATACAAGTTTGTATTTAGAACCAATAGAGTATTGTCTTAGACTTTATTTTCTTGAGATTAAAGTATCACAGATAATCATGTAAGTATTAAAATATTTATTATTAGCATGTAATCAGACAATATTAGAAGAGATGGAATTTAATTTGTAAATTCCTGAAGTGATTATAAATAATATATGACTTCACCTATAGTTCAAACATTTTAGACAGCATTTTGTAAAAGAAGTGACCTAGATAATGAAATATAACTTTTCCCCCTTGATTAATATAATAGTTTTCTATACTATTGAGATTGTTCTTCCCATAAGGATTCCAGTTAATTAAATTCCAAAAATAGGATGAACCATTTTTTCTTATTCCCAGAGCTATTTTAATATGAAAATACATAGTTCTCCTTATGTCCATAGATGATGAATTTTCACATTTTGATCAAATTCTCATGTAACCAGTGGACCACATAAATATAGTCCTTTTATAGAAAGCAATTATATAGATTCTGGGTATCTCCTCAGTATTAGAATTAAGAGAAAATATAGCTAAAATTTAGAAATCTCTAGCCTTCAAAATTTGTGAACTCTACTTGACAGAAATATCAGCGTTTCATTGAAGTTGAAATTCAATTTTTGACATTTGCTTTTCTTACACAGTAATCTTTGAAATGGAGATGTCTCGATTATTCTTTAGTCCTTTGCTCAAGGAGAGAAATGTCCTGTAAGTGCTCCAGCCAGGGATTCTGGTTTTATGACAGGCATCACCCATGATGACCAGGGAATTGGGGGGGCAGAAGAATAATTACTTAATTCTAAAGAATCTTTTAGAAAAACATTTATCAAAAGAGAGGATAAAACCAAATCAATAAGGGAATATGAGTGAAAATATCTCTTCTTGCATTGGTCTCAATAACAATCCAGATAGGACTTTGATTTGTTTCCCACAGACTAATTAATTTCTGTTTACTCATAGATTAATAAACTAAACAGGCCAGTTCTCTTGAAATTTATTAAAACAAAATTAACTTCTTGAGTACAATTGAATGATATAATTAACATTAGAAGTAAATCCCTTAATTAGAAAAGTAAAATAATTCTTCATAGAAATAAAATTTCTGCAATTCCTTTTAGAACAGATAATACAGAATTATTTAATAGAAAATTTTAAGGTACCCACAAGAAGAAAACTTAAGTAGTGTCTAAATATTTACGGGGAAGTAAGGAATTTCTCCTCTGGAATATGTTCAAATATTCACCATTGATTTCTGGATATTAAAATAGAATGAGATCGCACAAAGTCAGAGTTTTACCAAATGAATTAAGAAAATATGTTTCTAAAGAAGTTATTTGTAACATAGGCTATTGAATTAGCAATTAAGAAAGTATTTTTTAGAATTTACTTTAGTTACACACACCCAGACACATACAGATATTGAGAGCGCAAATTTTGACCAGGTAGATGTGTGTGTGTTGGAGACATTTCACTTGAAATCCCTCTTCATGTACAAGAGGGTATTAGGACAACTATGCTCACCCTGAGGTCAGCAACTGAAGATTTAACCACTGAATCACCAGGACTTCTCAAATAGCTCTACTATTATCTAAAAGAGTAATCAGAGTTCATATTGTGAGGAAGTATGCTGCTTTTCTCACTTCAAAATCAGCCTGGTTCTTGTAGATTTCATTTTCTCTCTTTATAAAGAATAGGAGTGACTTCAAAAGATGAGTTTGTGTATTGTCTTTCCCACCAGCAGAATGAGCATATGTTTAATATCTCATACCACCATACATTTGTCAGTTTGTTGTTCTATGGTGACAGGTGTGTTGCTGAGATGCTGAAAATTATGTCACATGTTTTTCAGTAAAGCAGAATTACCCATGGTGGACAATTTTCTGTGGAACTTCCCATCTGAAATGGTTTAGGAAGGAGTAACTAGCAATTTATATCTGAAACAAATTAGTAAAGTTCTTATGAAAAGCAATCGGATATTAACTGATAGGTTGCTGGAATACCAACCCCTAAATCTGATAAGCACTCAGATTACAGCTTGGGAACTGCTGCATTCTCTAAGCATAGTTAACCATAATGACGTGATTAAAAAAAACTGTCAAATTTTAATTTACAAATGTGACATAATTCAAGAAGACAAAAAGGGCTACAGCTATCCACTGATTATTGGAGTGTAAAATGTATAAAGTAGGAAAACTGGAACTTTTTCATAATGGAGTAGAACACATAATACTCAATGTCCAGGGTATCAGCAATCTGAAGTGGATGGGTACTGCTAATTCTGACTGGATGTTTACATGGTATATTCTGCTGGGAATGACACATTGAAGGGGGATGGACTATTCCACATCCCAAAATGCATTTCAAAATCTATCATAAAGACTAGTGCTGTCAGGATTTCATTTTACACCATTCCATGGAAGGGAAATCAAGAAATCAAATGATAAACTGCATTGGGCAAATCTTTAGAAGATACTTCTTTAAAATTCTAAAATGTAAAGATACCATTTGTAGAAAATTTATATCTGATCCAAGGTATGTTATTTTTACAAAACTCACATACATTCAAACACTGTATAATGAATAAGAAAGATGGAGAAATAATTGATACCTTGGGAATCTGGTGTGGGTGAAGAGCATTTACAGTACCATGGACTGTCAACAAATATATATATATATATATATGTGTGTGTGTGTGTGTGTGTGTGTGTGTGTGTGTGTGTGTGTGTTGGCATGACAACTGGATTGATCTGTAGAATGTGTCTTTTGTGCTCTTTGTTTTTTTTAACCAGTTTTGTTGATATATAATGCATGTTGATATATAATACGAGTCGATGGTTTGAATATGTTTAAAAGATTTGTGCATTTTCAGGATAATCAGGTTTAAACATATTCATTTTTTCTTTTTTAAATAGTTCTCTTATCAGGAGTCATCCATCCATCCATTGTGCCAAGCACATCTGCACGTATGTTGCCCTCATCATTCTCAAAACATTAGCGTTCTACCCTTGCGTCCTTAGAAGCAGCTCATTTCCCCTCTGCTCCCACTCAAGAACCCTTGATATTCTGTACATTATTATTGTCAAAAACATTCTCTTCATTTCGATTGTCACTTTTATTAGCTCTTCATTTCTCCTCAACATCTGTTGCCATAGCCCTTAGGGCTTATTTATCTATTTAGTGATTTCGATAGATTTACTTATCCTGGATTTCACTTCTAAAATAATACTAAAATTTAAAAATAGTATAAAACCATAATCCAAAAAAGGCAGAAAATAATAAAAACCAGAACAGGTTAAAATTTTGGAAGCAAATTTTGTAAAACTGTAAACCAATTATATCTTCGTTACCTCACTTTTCCATGCAGTCTCTCTATGAGCAAGGCTAGTCACCTACCTGGCTAATGGTCCGAGGCCAGAGGTCGGCAAACTCTTGAAGCTGAAGAGCCCATCCTGTCTCTCCTAACAAAGGCAAAACCACGGAAGAGCCTTGAATGTTTTTCCAAACAAATTAAATCACCGAGATCTGAAAGAATAACCTTCAAATGTTTTCAATGTTACTTCAGAGTCGCGCATTCATGCTGAAAGAGCTGCATTGGGCTCGCAGTTTGCCAACCACTGGTCTGAGGCAGCCCAGTGGAAGTTGTATCCACGTGGGTACTCTGAAAATGGATTTTGTCTTTTGCTATCATCTATATTCTTCTGCACAATGAGTTCTCAGAATTTAAGCTCTATTACAATGCCCTCTTCCGGATTGGATTTTATTATTAGCCGTCCTTGAATTGCATGAGCTTGCTTGCTCCTTCTGTGCAGACTTAGTTGACATCTCCTTATGTGGGTGCTCACAGTAAGACAACCCTTCAAGACACCAGAAGCTACTTTTCCTAATAGATGGAATCTTTGTATTTCTTTTTGTTTTTTGGGTGGTTTATGTTTGGGGCGGCATCACTGCCTTCTGGTGGTCAGGGAGCTGCCCAGCCCTGCTCCTGAGAGCGCTCATTGTATTTCTTCACCACACGTGGCTCTACCTTAAGTATCTTCACTTGTCCCTTTGAGGGCAAGTGCCCCACCGTAAGTGATACTTGTTCTTAGAGTAGGGCTTATATTTAGTTCTGAATGAAAGATCCATTCATAGATCCAAGGTTACATATACTCCAGCTCCACTTTATAGGAAGCTTTATCAGTTTCTTTTCTTCAATTGATAGAATACATATTGAAATATTTTATCAAGCTGATAAAGTACTAGTCTATGCTAAAGTACTTATCTATGCTAGGAAATTTGGAACATAGTTACTTTACCATAGTACTGAAAGAGATCTAGAGATATACCTAGAAAAGGCGATCCCACAGAGTGCTCATTATAGATATTATAGAATAATATCTCTAATACCACATGGAAGCAAAATTTTGCTAAAGATCGTTGTGAAACGGTGGAAGCAGTGCACTGACAGGGAGCTGCCAGAGGTTCAGGCCTGATTCAGAAGAGGCTGTGGAACAGGGGTATCATTGCTAGTGTGAGATAGGTCTTGGTGAAAGCAGAGATTGCCAGAAAGATATTTATTTGTCCTTTATTGAATATGGAAATGCATTCAACTGTGTGGGTCATAACAAACTATGAATATCTTTGAGAACAATGGGGATTCCAGACTATGTTATTGTGTTTATGCAGAACTTGGACATAGATCAAGTTGATTTCCACTTATAAAGAGCCTGTAGGGTAGAATGAAGTGTCCCCCAGGATTTCCTAGGCTGTGTATCTATCAGGGTACAGATCTTCAGGTCTTTAGCCCTACTCAGTGACTGGTGGTTTCATACTGCCAACTTTCAGGGTGGCGATTCAGAACTTCAGCACTTTTACTAAACTCCTGACCTTGATCAAGAGGAAGTATATTGTTTCAGTTCAAATAGATTCCCTTTTAATAAAGCATATAGCTAACATGTAAAAGATGGTGGATATTTTTTGCCAAATAACACTTAACTGTTGCTAGACCCTTATCTATGTTTATCTCCACAAATTGATTCAAGATGGCAAGATGTTAACACAAAAGGGTAGTTTGAATTAACTATTCCTCAGTCTTTTGATAAGGACTCAGTTATATTGTAGGGCTTTTCACCTACTTGCATTGGAAGTCCTCATCTGCTCCTTCCACAAGCAGCATACTTATATATGTATTCTGCTTATAATGAACAATGCTTGCCTAACATTCTAATAAAATTAAAAAATCTACATCACACTCACGCACTCACTTTCTCATTGACATATAATTATGTAATTAATAGATTGACATAATTCTGCATGAAAACATGATGGGAATAATTTGTACATGCTGAAAAATGATCATTATGTTCAGGAAGTTGCTTATATTGATATATTTTTGAAATTCTTGCAAACCTATGAAATACTTGCAACTATATTTTATGTGTTTCAATGAGAAAACTCAGACAGAGATGGGTCAACCACATTACACAATCAAAGGCAAAGAAAAATTTCAAAACTAGTTCAGTCCAATTATAGTCTACTTTTAATCACAGAGTTTTATTCATATTGCCCATATGTAAAAAACAAAACATTTGCCTATATGTGATTGGATTTGATTTAAAAATTCTTAAATAATTAAATTGAATTATTTTAATTATATTTATTTCACTTGTATTTGACTAATGTAAGTGAAATACTTAAAGAAAATTAGACTAAATGCTAAAGCATGTTATTTTACAACAGCAGTGGTTAAAAGTAAAAACGCTGTGAATGGTTACATAGGTATATGTGTATGTTATGAGCAGAGAGAGGTACATGAGAATATCTGCACCAATATATGCATACAATAGTAGGTACACTTGTGGATATATGCATGTGAACAACTGAACATGTAGCATGTACAAATATGTTCATAATACAGGAAAGAACATAGGGTGCATAGTAATAGATAATTACTGGACAAAACTAAAAATCCTTTGTGCTTGGTTGCTGTTTTTTAAGTCTTAAGATCATAGTTTGATGTCATTACTAGGCCTTTTGGAATAATAAATTAAGTCCTAAAGATAATATTCTACATGCTAGTTTGTGGTATATCTTCTGGTATCTTAAAATTTCTTGGGCAGCCATCCTAGAAAAGCAATTGGTTTCTTCCCATCAATAATGAGAGTAGGAGGCCAAATGCTCAAGAAACAAATTATCTTACAGGACAGAGGTTTTCCGTGAATAACAGACTATTCTTTTCTGGGGCTAGATTAACTAAATGGTCTCCAGCTACCAGTACCAGCCTTTCTCACCAGGGAAATAATAGAAGCTTCTGGTTACCATGAAGGATAAAGCAAAAGCAAAGTTCAAACCATCAGAAAGTACCCGACTTCCTGAGTTGAGAGAAATTAGACAAAATCTTACAACATTTTCCCTAAGATGTTATTTTAAAGTGAAAATGAAGTTACTCCAGTAGATCACGTTTCTGCCCCAAAATAGATTGGCTTATAGAATAAACAGTGGCACCTGTGAGAAATATCTCCTTTTAAAATTCAACTATATGGAATTAAACAGTCAGCACGTACTCAGAAGCAGAGTTGAGAAGGCAAGGAAAGGCAGGAAAACTGGGTGGATGGAAACAGGACAAATAAATTGGAAATAACAAGTGTTGACACATCATGTGAATTGTAACGAACGTTGCAAAGCAATTCAGGTAAAAGTTATTGAATGAAAATCTACTTTACTAAGAAAGCTTTCACCAAAATCAGTAATTCTTTTAAGGAATAACTAGCGATGTACTAGTCTGGAGAAATGGAAACTAGCTATGAAAACTCTAGTATCATCTTGTGAGAAGGTGAAAACCTACTCCAGATCTTAATCTAGAAAATACGATTATGACATTAATAGAGTTTTTTTAAGAACACTAAGATCTTAATATGGAGAATACAAAAACAGATTTGAAAGCAGTCTTTAATATTCTGTACATAATTTTGTAAAGGTTCAATTACTAAAATGAAACAAAATAAACAAAAATAACAATACCAAAATCTAGTCTATTAGTTTACAGTTTATTTTTTTTTACTCTGAAAGACGCTGCAAGTTTCAAACTTTCAGTAGGTGCTATCTATACACCACCATTACAATAAAAACGCAGTGGAAGAGAAGCTTTCCCAAAAACTTTGTGACAGCAGTTAGACAAGGTGAGTATTTCTTACTATAGGGAAATTTTAAAAAATTGTATATGCCTGAGTAGTAGAACTAAAGCCTCACTACCATCAAGTCGATGCTGATATATAGTGACCCCATAGGCTTGAGGAGAATCAGCCCTGTGAGTTTTAGAGACTGTAACTCTGTACAGAAGTAGAAAAAACCTTTTTCTTGCTTGGCCCAGCTGGTGTTTTGAAACAGATGGCGTTTAGGTTAGCAGAGGAACATGGGACCACCATACGCTGGGGCTTCCACACTTTAGAATTACCTATTTAGCTACTCAAAGGAAAATATACATCACTTTTGAGATAATGAACCAAATTCATAAAAATATAAGGATCTCTCCACTTCTTTTTTAATTTGTATGATAATTGAAATAATTTATCTTTATTTTACTGAATTAGAATATGAAACATGTAAAGAAGATATAGGATTGTGTTGCATTGGAAGAAATACCGAGACTGAATTGCTCAGAAAGGTAACAGAAGACTTGTAATTTAAAAATTTTACTACACAATTGTGTTGTATTTCCTCAAGATTATGAGACAGTTTCTAGAAGTCTTCTTTTGATAATTTTCCATACTACTTTCATGAAGCACACATAAGAATTTTTTATAATATATGAATTTCTGACCTATAAGTCCTATAAGTCTGAATTGTTGTAAAGATTATAATAGTATTTTAGATAAACAAAAAAAGATTGACAAATTAAACTATGTGTTGACCCACTACACAAATTTTAAAAGGTCTCAAACTTTTCTAAAAGTTAACTGTAAGTTTGATTTTTTCTTCTTGTAATACAAAAATAGTTTAATCACTATTATTGAGTAGATTTTGACTCATGAAGATCCCATATGTTTCAGAACAGAATAGAATTTCATAGTTTTTATGTCTATAGTAGTTACATAATCTGGTGTCAACTTGCAGAGGGGCAAAGTCTAGTCTGTCAATCATGTTGCAGCTCGATGACCTCGTTTGAAGACAGCAGGAGACAAGAAGCTAACTGGTGGCCAGATACACTCAGATTCTCTGCTTCATTTTCCTGCTGACAAGTCAGATGCGTTACTCTGACCAAACTAGAGCCCGGGGGTTGGACGAGTCACAGGGAGACACCCACCCCAGCACTGTGAGGGTTCCACTGCCACTGGATCCATAAGATTCGTCCTGCCTTTGGCGTCATTACAAGTACTGCGTGAGTTTGAAGAAGAATTTATAGACAGCCAACATATCGGATAAATGGATTTGATTTGAACTGTGCTGGTATGTTTTCTCAATATACAATTGCTCTTTCTTATACACACAGAGGGTGTGTATTTCTCTAGTCAACCAAACTAACACAAATTCTTTGAGAAATAGATCAAAAGAGCCTCTTTCCCCCCAAATGGCTCACTGTAGTTTTCCACTGCCAGTTAACAGCCACGCACTAAACGATAGTGTGCGGCCCGGGAACTTGACTACTAACAGCATATTTTAATAATGCATCCATATATTTCTTCTTTACTGACCAAAAAGTGCTGCCTCAAGATGAAGAGCAAGCAATGGTAAACTTAATCATTTAAAGTTTAAATCACATAAACAAATCTAAATAAGAATAATAGCCTCCAATTTGTCGAAGTACAGTGCTCCAACACTTAAGAGAAAAGTAACGCTTTTTTAAACCCCCTATATCTATTTACACCCAAAGGAATGGTATAGTCTTCATTCCCACCCTCCTATCTCTAAGCTGGAATAGAAAAATAGACACTACTAGAAATGCAGCTGTGTGGGCCAGCTCACCTGATACCCTTCCGTATTAAACCTCTGAGGCACAGCCTATCAGAATGCTTCTGACTTTCCCATAGTAACAGCTAAACTCCAGTAATACTATTGGATGGCAGTGTCCTACAATGCAATTGGATGTTTGGTCCTGTGATGTGATTGGAAGAAATATTTATAAGACAATTGGATGGGCTGGCTCAGCCAGAAATGTTTCATTTTCATAGGCCACAGTGTGCGCCAATCATTTTTCATGCTGCAATCCCATGACTTTACAAGGATGTGTTTGGAAACTAGGAAGTACGTGAAAGAAGGTATCTAATTGGTCAGTGAAACCTATATAAACCTGTCAAAAGGTGTAATTAAGTTGGATCTGCGTCATCGAGCGTCTGCGTCATCAGGAACCTGTGTTGGTGGCTCCGCTGCCCTCACTTCCCTGCGTGCCGATCTGTTCCCACGGTTGGCGCCTAGATCATGGGCCTCACAGGAACAATCAAGATCAGGTGAGTGGACCTCGCTAGCAAAGGGTAATTCTCCCTGTCAAACTCAGCAAACCCAGCTGAACGTATTGAAAGGGATTCTAGAGAGCAGATGTGTAAAAGCTTCTAAAAAACACATTACAGTTTTTCACGAACGAGTTTTAGAACTTTGCCTCTGGCTCCTAGAGGGTCAAATAGGGGAGCAACGTACCTGGGAAAGAATCATAGAAGTAGCTCGGCTGGAGAGTAAGGGACGGGAACTACCGGTAATCTTTTTATGATCGCTACTGCTGTTGTGGGTTGTATCCAGGGATCAGCCACTCTGGTTCAGATCCTTGCAAGTGAACCTAAAACCTTGGCCGCGACTCCCCTAGCTCAGTTGGTGGAGAACGAGACTACTCCAGAATCTACCGAGATGACAGACCTACTGCCCGCCCTGTTGTCTCCTGAGGTCCAACCCTGCCTGGTTGGTTTTGGTTCACAGGGCGTTTCCTCTACAGCAAGACTGCTCTATCCTAAAGTGCCCAGATTTTAACAATTGTAAAGCAGAACACCATTGACGGGGGTGGGGTGGGGGTCGCGGGGGTATATACCTTTCCCATTCTCTCTCCATCCCCTAGCTTGTCGTGCATTCTTTCCAGAAATCGGGACTTTTTTAAAACGCCACGGGACGCGGGAAAATTGTTTAAAATCGGGACTGCCCTGCAAAAAGTGGGCGTCTGGTCACTTTACTGTCTGCCATTACTGGTCACTACTCCTTGCTTATTAAAAACAATGACATCATCTCCAATGATGTCACCTTCTCCAATTACTAAATGTCTGTTGGAGGCTTCCCATAGCTGACCCTCCTACATACAGCCCCCAAAAGTTAATCCCTGCATTGCGGGGGCCTTAGCAACTGTGGACTCCTTGGGGCACTGAGTCTTCAGATTCTCCTATGCAGCATAGGCTATGCTCCCTCAATACTGTCATCTTTCGGGTGAACCGGCAGAAATTTTGTCCTCACACAATTATTTCCTGTTACAATTTCCCCACAGGCAGGTCAGCTGCCACAAAGAAATTGGACCCCATATAGTTTGAAGACATTAAATAAGATGAAAAGTGTGGTAATAGAAAACGGCCTACATTCTCCATTCATAACCCAAATGGTTGAGGGTTTTGCCACCACTTTAAATACCCTTACAGACTGGAAAAGCAATGTGCACACTACTTTAACAGGCAACCGATTTTTACAATGGAAATCTGCTTTTTATGATGGAGAGGTAACAGGGCAGGGAAATTTAGCCCGGGGAAATCATATCCCTCCAAATCCCTCCAAGGAGAGGGAAATTATATTTCTTTGGTAGCCCAAATGCAGGGCCCCCCCCTCAATATTTTGGCGAACTCTGCCTTTGTGCAATTCATTCTATGGCTGAAGTGACAGAAGGTTTGCATTTCCAGACTCCGGCATAAACCTTAGGAAAACTTCACTGACTTTGTATGGCATACACAGGAAGCAGTTAAGTGCCATGTTCAACATGTGAGGGTAGCAGAGGCGCTGGTGAAGGCACTAGTCTGGGAAAGTGCCACTGCGGAAGTGTGACAAGCTATTTTCCTGGTGCATGATGGTAGCTTGGAGGACTGGGTCAGTGCCACTTGTGATCTAGGCACTATTTCTCATAATGCAGAGACGCTTGCTGCTGCACTTGATCTCCACTTAAATGTAAAAGGTGTTGGGAATGTGGAGGGCAGGGGCACATGGATTATCAGTGTCCTAATAAATAAGAAAATATATGCCGAGGAAAACGGCCGCCTGAGGTTTGCTCGAGGTGTCAAAAGCTTTCATTGGGCCAAAGAATGTCAATCAAATATTGATAACAGAGATCAGCCTTTAAAATTTAAGCGGGGCAGCCCCCAACCCCGCAAAGAAAGGGGACCCCAAATATTACTTGGACCATCTCTGTAGACCTACGTAAAGCACATTTGACAGTAGACATAGAAGGGAAATCTAATAAAGGAATAGTTGACACTGGAGCACAGATCACTTGTATCCAAAAGGAAGAAGCTTCTAGCTCCTGGCCTCTTTCCACAGGATCTTTCGTTGGGGGGCAGGGTGGGGCGGGGGGGGTAGATGATCAAACTATTTCCTGGAAAGTTATTCATCAGTTCTATTGGACAGACCCTGAAGGCAATGAAGGTTATTTCGCACCCTTGATTTCTGAACACCTTCCTAACAATTTGTGCGGTCACCATGTAGTGTGCTGCATGAGAGTACAGTTAACCACAGGTCTTCACCCCCAATTCTAGTGGCCACAGCCCCAGAGGAACTCACATTGGCCATCAATTTCTCATGGTGTTCTGAAAAGTCTGTCTGGGTGGATCATTGGCTGATGACTTATGAGAAACAAGAAAAATTCCACCAATTTATTTAAGAGCAGTTAAACAAAGGACATTTAGAACCATCATTTAGCCCATGGAATTCTCCTGTTTTTTGTAATTAAAAAGAAATTTGGAAAATATGTTTTTTTCATATGATTTACATACTAGTAATGCAATGATGGAGCCCTTGGACACCACACAGCCTGGTCTTCCTATTTTGTCAGCAAGCCCTAGGAAGTTATTTATAGTTACCATGCACATCCCAGATTATTTCTTTCTATACCCCTCCACAATCAGCATAAATAAAATTTTGCCTTTTCTATTCCCTCTGTTAACTATGCTACACCTATGAGTAGGTTCCAATGGAAAGTCCTTTCTCAAGGTATGAAAAATATGCCGACCATATGCCAATTGTAGATCTGAAAGGCATTGTCAAGTTTTCCTCAGTGCCACATTACCCACTATATGGATGACATTTTAATAGGTCATGAAAATCCTGAGTGTTTACAGTCATTGCCAACCAGCACTATTACAAAATTAAACTCTCAGGTTACAGAAGAAAAGGTGCAGAAACAGGAACCATATTTATTTTTAGGTCGTCCATTAACTGCTAAATATGTAAAACCTCAAAAACTCCAATTGTCCTTCTTGCTATGTCTATTTTAGCATCTATGCATCAATTTTGGGGTGACATAGCGTGGATTCATATAATATTTGCATACTACTATTCAACAGTTTGAACCTTTGTTTTCCTTGCCGCAATGATTGGGGGGGGGGAAAGACATTTCTCCAAAGGCTTGGGCAGCATTTCAAATTGTTAATAAAGCCTTCGATGAAGCTTTGCTTCACTGCTACCAAGCCAAGGTGCCTTTACTGACCTTGGTGCTGCCAACAAAGTAATTTCCTACAGGAGCTCACTTTCAAGAAGTAGGAGTAATGTATTGGGTCCATATGGCCTACTCCACCCCTCCAACTGTGGCTCCCTTTCTGGATAATGTATTTATAATGGCCCGAAGGGTATTAAATACCACAAAACCTCTCCTTGATAAGGAGGCCATTGCATTGGTGCTTCCATTGCCTAAGCATTTGATTGCTTGGACATTTGAAGAATCCCCCTTCGCCCAATTGGTTTTATCTACTTTTCAGGGGAAAATTGATAATCATTACCCTAAACATAAAATGTTAACAGTACTTCCTTATATTTAAGTTGAGCACAAGTGACTCTTACTGTTTAATCCTATTTGACATACAGCAGTGGCATTCACTGACTCCTCTAAAACCCATATGGTTACACTATGAAAACCCAGAGTAACCCTGACATTACGTTCACATCTGTATGTAGTGGATCTGTACAACACGGAGAGCTGCTAGCTCTTTTGGCACTTTTGTGAATGTTTCTATAAACATTTCTGTAAACATTTTTTTTCTGACAGCCAATAAGCTGTTAATGTCCTTTTATACCTTCCTTTTGCTGTCATTAAGTCTATTTCTGATACTCTTCACACTACAAAACCTCCATACAAATGTTGTTAGAACAAAGAAATCACCCTATTTATCTTCACTCATTCACTTTCTCCAAATGTTACCTGGTTTCCTGTCCGCGGATAATCAGCAAGTGTCTATTCTTTGGAATTGACTTGTCACGTGAATCTGTCCGCGGATCCCCCTATATATGTGGATCTACATCTTGTATATATTGGAGACTCTTTGTGGGTATGCTTTGAGCCAACCTATACACTCTAGATTACACCTGGAAAATGGATCATAATCAAACATGGTGTGATCATGATCCATAACAGTGCATAATCACACACAGGCAAACTTGAACCAACACAACCTATTTGGATATCCCCTATGTTCAATCTCCTCTTTTCTTTTTCATGTGTATTTCCTCCAATAACCAATAATGTAGACAAAGGTTACAGTTCTTCAGTTAACTGTACCGTGCTTGACTGATTAGTGGTCTCCTGCTGGAGCCCTGATATTGCTATTACTACAGCTCTGGTCCACTTTCCTTCCTTGCTGCAGTTCCTAGTTGATGCTACAGAGGTTTGGCAAGGGAATCTTATGCTATGGAACACAGATCTAGTTAGCCACAGACAGAAGTGTGATTTCGGCATTTCACTTTGGGCATTTGGCATTGTTGCTGCCATAGTGTTGGCCCTCACTGCTTCAGTGGCAAAAGTAGCCATTGCTCTTCGGCAGTCTGGTCAAACCACCAGCACTCTAAATAATTTGTCCATCAAAATGGTAATGGCCTTAGACATTCAATACCTTCTCCAAGTGGGAAAATCTCACTACAATACCAAGTGGGTCTTCTAGCAGGTGATTTAGAAAATGTATGGCAATTAGTTAAAACTGTTTGTGATTCCTGCTATGCAGCTATTTGTTTGACCCAATACTAAACCCACCTTGATGTAACTTCTGCCTTAAGGCTTCAGCAAAGTTATCTGTTGGGGATATGAAATCAAAACTTTTTTCAACTTATGCATAATTTGACTCAAGACATAATTAAGGTTAATCAATCTCGAGTTGATGTGATTAATTTGGCTAATACTTTGTCCTCCTTTTTGATGAAGTTGGAGAAAAGTTTTTGTCATGGTTTCCCCAGAAATTGTTCTTGTATTTCTGTATGTCCTCTTTAGCTGGAAGTGTGTTTACATTGTGGAAATGCCTACAACGTTTACAACTTCGCCATGAGACCCCCCCAAAACATTGTTAATGGACATTCTTAGCTTGGAATTAATAGAAAAGGGAAAACCTGTGGGGGCTTTCTTGGCAGGAACTGTGGTTCTGGGAAAAAGGTGTAGAAATCTCACGATGTTGCTGCAACTCCAGGAATGGTATTGAAGACGCTGGTATTTGCACCCTTAGGTAGCAGGAACCCGCACTTGCAATAAACCCCAGGTCAGCTCACCTGATATCCTTCCACTTTAAACCTCGGGGGCACAGCCTATCAAAATGCTTTGAGCTTCCCCATAGTATCAGCAAAACTCCTGTAATACTATTGGACGGCAGATGGGCTGGCTCAGCCGAAAATGTCTCATTTACATAGCCCACTGTGTGAACCGGTCATTTTTCATGCTGCAAACCCATGACCTTACAGGATGTGTTTGGAAACCAGGAAATATGTGAAAGAAACTATCTGATTGGTCAATGAAACCTATGTAAGCCTTGCAAAAGCTGTTAGATATCAAGTTAGATATGCATCATCAACCCTGATCTCCGGAGTTTGTGTTGAGGGCTCCATCACCCTCACTTCTGGGCATGTTGGACCTGTTCCCACACATTTAGGGTTCAATTGATCAACTAGGTGGACACCGAGCCAAGGTTTTAAAGCCAGCTGCAACTACTCTTCTGGCATTTATGTTCAAACATGAATTTTTCTTTATATATCTATGCAAAATTTATTCATGATGCAACTATTTCTCTTTCATTTAAAGAATGTGATAACTTATGGCCATGCCTGCCTATATTTTGGTTTGCTTTTCCAAACTGAACATTATTTCCAGAAAACATTATTGAATGTAGTAAGGCAGTGTTTGTTATAGACAGAATTAAAAATAGGTACCACCTGTAGATTTCATGCAGAATAAATGGAACGACTGAGGACTACATATACATGGAAAGTACTTTTATTCATTTATGATTAAATGAAATAAAGTAAAATAGTGATGTGGGTTTTAAAAACATTTATTCTCATTTGAAATAATTCTTGCATTCTATTTTTCAAACTTGCCTCAGGACTCAATTTGTAAAGCAAATAAATATAGCTTATTGCTATATGAATTGAAAAACTTATTAAAAGTAATTGATAGAATATGTACATTTAAATTGTCCAATTTCTTGTTGATTTTGTTTTCATGACAGCTATTCTCCTGTGTCATATGTCGTTGTTTTTTAGGTACTGTCAAGTTGATTTTCAATAAGTATTGACCTTTTGTTATTCACAATAACTGCCTCATATGATATTGAGGCAGTTGTTAGGTGCCATCCAATTCTTTGCAAGTCCTTTTTATAACAGAACAACATATTGCCCAGAGTCCTGTGAGACTCTCACACTTGTTATGTTTCAACCTATTCCAGCAGTAACAGTGTCAGTCTGCCTCATTAGCCAGCTTCCTCTTTTTCCCACGGACTCACAACTTTTCCAAGCAAAATTTCTGGTAGTTCTGTGAGGATAATCATTGAATTGCTCACCAAAATGTGGACGGTTAAAACCTACCATCAGCCCAAAAGGTTAGAATATTTCTGAATTTCTCAGAAAATCTATGTCTCAAGAATTTTAGAAAGGTGGCTCTGAGTTGAAATACACTTGATTGCAGTGGAATTTTGAGGTTTGGGGACTGTCTGATAACATATACACAGCAAATCAGAAAAATCAAACAAACCCATCATTCTCAGTTTATGGAGCTTAAGGCTATATTTCTTCCAAAAATGATTTGTTAGCATTTTACAAATACAGTATAGTAAATATTCTTTGCTTAGATCATAATTCATGCATCAGTTATTATCAAGCCTACCTTATTCACCACCATGTTTTCACAAGCATATGAGGTAATTGAAAATAACCTGGCTTTTATCAGATACTGGCTTAGTATTCACTTGTGTAAACCTTTTTAAATTTTATTTATTTATTTATTTATTTATTTATTTATTTGGGGGGGGCATCACTGCCCTCTGGTGGGAGTAGGGGGCCCATCCTTGCTCCTGGAGAGCTGCTACTGGATTTGAACCATCAGGCCAGTGGGCTGCAGTCCCACACTCAACAACTACACCACCAGGGCTCAGCCCCTGTTTAAAACATTTACTTCATTTTCTTATTAATGTGTGATATTATAGTTAAAGACTATGGAATTCTTTCTTTCTTCAATTATGACCATATACAAAATAGATTACAATATTTATAATAATGGTATGCCTCACTGAATAGATTCTCTTACAGGAATAACAGAGCTCCCTCAGGTGAGAGACTTGATTTCATTGTCAAAATACCAATTTCCAGTAGACATGATTAGACTATTCTCTTGCATAAACAAAGGTTCATCGGAGCCAGTTGCTATGATTTATTATAATTTTCCACATTGTGTTTTTCTACTGCTACCATACACAATCGTGAAAAATATTGGAGTGCAATTTTTAATCTGCTTTCAATATTTCATTTCTTAAAAGCCCTATTAACTGCCAGCTTTCTGAAATGTTAAGTGCTAGTGGTCCTGTTATTTTCAAGATGGAGATTTGTTTTCTTTGTGTCGTCAATGGCATGTTAAGATTTTAGTTGTGACTCCCTTTTTAGATCTGGAGCATTTACAAATGTACCAGGAAGGAGAATTGAATCCATGCCAACATTATGAACAAATCAGAAATCATAAACTGTCACGCAGTCTTCTGAAAAAAAAAAAGTAACATTAAAGAAATGTAAGATAGGCTGAGTAAGATAATTTTCCACTGGTATTTGCAAATTATTTTAGTAATGAAAAACAACATAGAAGGAGAAAACTAAGATTATGTCATAATACATGGAATTTAATTTTAATGTAAGAGTAAGTCAGCACCCCTCTAACTGTTTAACTTTTAAAAGGTACTTAAAATAAATTTGCTTTACATGATAACCAAAATTATAGCACATATAAAAAGAGGGAGGAATCCAAAGGAAACAAAGGTGAAAAGCGAAACTAAAACTGTCATTATTTTTGTTGCATCACTGCCCTTTGGTGGAAGTAGGAGATCCAGCCTTGCTCCTGGAGAGCCGCTGCATGATTTGAATTGTCAAGCCAGTGGGTCGCAGTCCCGCACTCAACAACTATGCCACCAGGGCTCAGCCCTAATTTTATTTAATAATCTAGCTAATACAATTTAATTTCTGATTGGGAGGAGTATGAATACATTATGAATAAGAAGCTCACTCTTCTCTCTCAGAAAATTATGTAGATAGTGATTGCAGATTATTCTGATTTGGAGGTTTTAAAAAGAAAATAGATAAATCAGGGTATACAATACGCCAGTGAAAAGGATGGTGATTTGAACACACCCACTTGGCAATGGGAGAAAGTCCTAATCATCTGTTTCCATAATTATTACAGCCAGGGAATCCCCATGCAACTTTGCTTTACTCTGTAACCAATAAGGTAAACATAAGCAATAACTGAATGAACAAAGAGCGTGTTATGGGACTAAGATGCAAAAAAACCCCAAATCATTTGTGGTCAAATTCTGATTCATGATGGCCCTATATATGAAATACATTTATTTTGAATGACTGCATATATTAAAAGATGCATTATTGATTATCTTTCCTAAAATTTATGTGGAAAATAATTTGTAAAAAGAAAGGAAACTGTAAACAGTTTTAAAAATATCAAATAGGTTCACTTGGCTCCTCAAATAATATATAGATACTGTTTTGAAGATAATAAACTCAGTCTCCATGTCACTTTTACTACCATGGCTGACATAGTGGTTGCAACAAGTGTTTATACATCCTCATTATTGGGAGTACGGCCTTTAATCATACAAGGTCTCTTTCTGTTTTACATGGGGTTGACTATATGCTGGAGCAGACATTATGCCATCTAAAAACAATAAATATAATTTGAGAATGCATTATAAGTGATAATAGTAGGTCCTGTTTACCATAAAGATTAAATACAAAAAAAACTTTACAAAGTTGATAAAAATGGAAAAATGTTCACAAATTATGATATTTTTAATTACCAAACTCACAATATTATTAAAATTCTTTATCTAAAATAATGTTTATTATGCCTTTGCACGGTCAATAAAGCATTAGTAAAAATATCTTTCTGATATTCTTGGCCAAGATTCTTGGTCATCACCAATGATATACCTCTTACCTCATCTTCTGAAATGTTCTAGAATTGATGGCAGCTCCCTGTTGATGTATTGCTGTAGCCATTATAAAATGATTTCAACAAAATTTTCTTGCATATTATATTAATGATATTGTGCAACAATTGAGGATTCTGTCGTCTTTCTTTTAATGGGCAGAAATATGGAACTCTTCCAGTTGGTTCACCAGATGTTTTTTGATATAGATGAGTTAGTGCCTCCAGTTCATCATTATTGCATTGAAGTATTGCAGCTAGTATTCTGTCAGTTCCTAGAGCCCGATTTTTCACAAACACTTTTAGTGCTGATTGGATATTTTCCTTCAGTACCATTAGTTCTTGAGTATATGCTCTTGAAATGGTTTGCTGTGAACCATTTCTTTGGTATAGAGAGTTAATGTTTGTTTATCTGGCAACTCTCTTGATTAGCTCCTTGTTTTAACAAAAGCTTTTAACACCACTATTCTTTCTTTCTGATTCCTTTACCACACTTTCCTATAGAATCCATATCTTTAATGATCTCTTCATGAGGGTATATATTGATTAGGATTGTTCTTAGGTTAGAACATGTTTAATCGTGAAGTCAAAATACATTTGTACATTTAAGATATAACATATAAGATATAACACACACATACACACATATATATTTATTCACCTTGGTGGCAACACTGTGAGTTTTTAAGGGATAGTATAAATAAGTGCTATGCAGCCTTTGGTAATTCTAATAATAATAACAATATCATCAAACAACACAATCATATAGAATTTAAAATACACATATTCTTTGATGTGAAGAGTATTCATTCTAGTTGGAAATGTATCAATCAAGTCAGCAAACAGTGTGCATCAGCTCATAGTATCAAACATCTTTCCCTGCAATCTGCTGGGTTCTGGTCCATTCTATCCATGCCCATTCCAATTAAAGCCAGTGGATGCCATCACAAGCTCAGAGCTATTGCACTTCTGATCACTTGCCCCTTCACATGTTTTCATCCATCTTTACCCTCTTGGACTAGGGCAGGCCATAGATCTAGATAGTTTCCTCGCAAATATTTAAACTATGTACGAGTCACCCCTCAATTCTCCTCTCTCATTCTGTGGATCATAGTTTCTAAAATATTATTTTCATTATATATGTCATCTCTTTGAGATGTAACTGAAATTTTGATAGCCAAAGCAGTAATAAAAATAACAGCTTAAACTTAAAAATAATAAAAACTTATGCTTGAAGGATGTCTTTGAGATTGAGGATGTTGTAAAAGTTGGCTCCTCTATATAGTAAATAGCTATATAAATTAAGTATATTTCATAACAAATATAAAAAATAATCATACTGTTAAAGTGATTGCAATAATTATTAGCAATGCTAATCCTGAGTAAGTACACTTAGGCTAAATGGAGTGGCTTAAGGGTGATACTTGTTCCACTGTATTAAGATTAAGATAGAAATTCTCTAAAAATTGACATGGTAATGAATTGTTAGCATTCACTGAGTTTCTTATATACTGACTACCATTTTGTTGCATGAGTTTTCAGGTTTCTGAATCATAAAGTATTATGTTCATGTTAGGAATATTATTTAAAGTGATGCATTAAAAGAAAATGTTTACTTCTACTTGAAATGTTGTTAGGCTGAGTAGTAAGTAAGCATAATTCTAACAGGTAAAAAAATGTAATAGACCACGATGTCAGTTTTATACTGTTATTGACAAAAAAAATGAAGTTGATTATGCTGGTAGTTACATAATTTCATATGGTAGCTTAATTTAATGCCAACTTGATAAATAGCTATATGAAGTCTAGCCTGTCAAAAAGGTCACAGCCTGATAATGCCTTCTCAGGAGGATTCTGGGAACTTCCCCTCTCTCTCTTCTTTTGTTTTCCTGTTGACAAGTCACAGAGAGCCAAACTGAGGGCAACCAAGGCTTGGAATTGCACCCCCTACTTTTGGGTCTACAAGACTTTGCCCCCAAGGACCTGTGGCATTTTTGCCTTTTGCATCATTGTATATGACTGTGTGCATCTGAAGATTGATTTGTGGGCTAATACCAGACTTACACGTTTGATCTGGTCTGAGATGGGATGCTTTCTTTATAGACAATCACTCTTTGATAGAGAGCTCCATCTTATATATACATGAGTGTCTCTGGATTTGTTTCTCTAATCAACCCAGCCTAACACAATTGCCAATGTCAAAATGAAGAAAAAGAGAAAAAAAAGTGCCATATTATAGAATTCCCTTATTGATCTGGATATTAGAATACAAAATAATCGAAGTTCATTTATTCAGTAGACCATCTTTTCCTCTAAATTTTATGATTTTCCTTTTTCTGATCACATGCTTGTGGTAGTTTCACAATCTGGTGTCAACTTGTGAAGGGAAGCAATCTAACCTGTCAATCAGGTTGCAGGTTGATGACTTCATTGGGCGGCACCAGGGAGATCAATATATCACTAGAGGCCATATACACTCTCTCTGCTTAGTATTTCTGATGACAAGACACATGAAGTTAAGCTAGAGCCCTGGAACTGGAGGAGTCACATGGAGACCCATGTCAATGCTAAGATGCTTACACCACGACTAGATCCGCAAGATTTCCACCCACTAGCCTGTGATCTTCCTTTGGTGACATTGCATCTGTTTTGTGAGTCTGAGGAAGGATTTATCGATTGGTATTAGACCTATGGGCTAATATCAGATTTATGAACTTGATCTGGAGTGGGCTAGGATATTTTCTCAATATTCAATTGCCTTCATATTTAAAACTCTTATTTTTGCACATGAATTTGCACATAAATTTTGCAAATTTATGAATTTGTTTCTCTGATCAACCCTGACTAACACAATGCTATATATATTAGATAATTGTTATTAATCAAGGAGGGACAAAATGTCTAACAGGATGAAATAGTATGATTTTACAATGTGAATAGTATTATATTCACATTGAAAAATTAAGATAACATTAAATTTGACTCACTCTGGAACTCTTGGGTTCTAAACTTTTTTGGAAAGAGACCTGAATTGGGTTGCTAACCATCCCTCATTTTACTGGCACAAAATGAGACTTTGTATTGCCATAAAAACTTGTCTTAGAAACCCACAGAGGAAGTTGTAGTCTGCCCTAAGAGTGTCTATGAATCAGAGTAATGACAGTTAGTGGGGAAAACTCTTTGGGGTGCTTCCATTTTTTTCTAGTCTCCTGTTTCATATCTTTATATTTATAGTATGTTTTATAACTATAAGATAATTTATGAAATTATCTTTTGAGGTTAATACTGGTGAATGATTAAATTGTTTTGTTATATAATATTGAAATATTGGCTTAATTGCAAACTAAGAGCAGATAGCTTTATAGGAGAAGAAAAATGTAGAAAACATTCTAATAATTTGTAAGCTATAATGAGTGAAATACTTGCATATTTTCAAAACTGAAGACATAATATATTTTAACCCATCATCTCCACCTCCTTCTAAAATATATTTCTGTACATTTAACTATGTAAATTTCAAACAGATACTTCTGGAGACAACTTAAAGGAGAAAAAAATAAAGATAATCAATTGTGAATGAGGCTCTTTATCTTTGACATTATAATGTTGCTTTTAGGTACCCTGTGATATGCCTTATCTTAAGTTAGGCTTAATTACTGCATTCTAGTACTACAGAAGCTACCGATTTGTTTCTGTTTGTCATATTATGATGACCGTGTATTTTTTTTTTGACTGTGAATTCTTGTGTTGCTAAAGGCTATTCCACAGTATTGTCAAGTACCAAACTGTCACTGATGGTGAATAAGATTCAGTGGGACTTCCAAGTTGAGATGTGCTAAGAAGGATGGTCTATTAATCTACTTTTGAAGAATAGATGAACAAAATAACAATGAAAATGATATGAATGGTGGTAGAAGATTATCTGATATTTTATAGAACTATAAGCTTCACAAGTTGGTTGATACTAAATTACTAGTGCAGAAGAGATGTCACCTTCAAATAGATGTTCTTGGTGCCAGGTGCCTCAAGACACTACTTACTGATTATTACCCTATGGACAATGGAAGGAAGCAATTCCTGTCCAACATCATGTTAAGAATCGTTATGTTTGAGCCTCTCTTTTCACCCTCTTGTTAACCTATCTTCTTCAGTGTTGTCCTTTTAAATTTGACCCTCTACTGTACCTAGCAGTATGTCCTTTCCCAGAAACACGTGCCTCCTAATAACACGTCCAGACTACTAAGGCAAAGTTTAGCCATTCTCATTTTGAAGGAGCATGGTGACTGTTCCTCCTCATAGACTGGTGGTTTTCTTCTGACAGAACATAGACCTTTCATGTTTAATATCAACATTCAAATGTGTTAATACTTATCCAGGCTTCCTTTAACTGTGTCTAGTGTTCACATGAATATGAGGCAGTTGAAAATACTGAGGTATACCATATCCTTAAAATGACATATATCTGGGATGAACCCCGGTGGCGTAGTGGTTGTGCATGGGACTGCTGCCCACTGGGTTGGAGGTTCAAATCCAGCTGCAGCTCTCCAGCAGCAAGGCTGGGCCTCCTACTCCCACCACAAGAGGGCAGTGATGCTGCCCCCCCAAAAAAATATGACTTATATCCTTTGAATTTTTTGACTGTTGCTTCATTGGCAAAATTAAATCCTTGACAACTTCAATCTTTTATATTTTTATCTTGATGTTGTTTTACAGTTATGAAAATTTTTATAATGAGTTAGATTCTATACTGAAAGCTATAGTTTTTAACTTCATAAGTAAATGCTTCAAGACCAATGCTTCCAGGACCAACTGTGAAATTGTCTTCTCATTCAACATGCTAGATATGTCATCAGTGTATTATAGTTTTTCTGGATGTGAAGGAGCCTTCCTCTAATCCTAATGTAATTTTCTTCAAAAAAATCTATCTTAATGATTATTTTCTCAGTATGCAGATCGAATATGGAGAAAGTCTACAATTCTGAACAATATCTTTTTTGATTTAAAATTTTACCATATCCCCTTCTGCTCAATATTATCTCTTAATCTGTATAAAGAGTCTACAGTGGCACAAAAGATTGTCCTAGAATTCCCATTCTTCTCAATGATATCCATATAGGTGAGTATCTTTCCACAGTCAATTAAGCACAAGTAGCATCTTTCGGATATTCTCTGCTTTCAGCCCCTAGCTATCTGGCACCAGTGGTGATTTCCCTTGGTGCATCATCTCCTGAAGCCACTTGTATTCCTGGAAGCACTCTACACATTTGCTATTGCAACTTTTAAAAACTTATCTCCAGCAAAGTTTCATTTGCATGTAATACTAATGGGATTGTTTAATATTCTCTGTCCTTTGTTGGGTCACATTTTAGTGGAATGAGTGCAAATATAAACCATTTCTAATCAGTTAGCCAAAGAACTCTCTTTCAAATAAAAAATGTCTTCTGAACTTTAATGACTTTGCTTTCTTCATTTTTGATGTTCTCAATTATCACTGCATAGTGTGGGTGAAGGGAGACAGTGGATGGTATAAGACACAAAAGTCACAATAATAGGGTAAGTGTAGGAGGGTGAGGGAGGAGGGGAAAAGTGAGGAGTTGATACCAAGGCCTCAAGTAGACAGACAATGCTTTTGAAATGATGATGGAAACATATGTAAAAATGTACTTGATACAATTGATTTATGGATTGTTATGGGTTCTGTAAGAGCCCCCATTAAGTGATTAATAAAAAATTAAAATTACATTCAATTAAAAAACAAGACAAAAACTATCGGCCTATTTATTACTAGTTGAATGCTTACCCATTCCACTCTGAGGGATTAAAAATAGATCCCTCTTTTTCTACTTTCTTTGTCACAGTGTAGCAGGAACCCTGCTGGTGTAGTGGTTAGCCTCTACTTACTGCAAAGCCAACATTTAGAAAACTCCAGCCCCTTCCTTCCTTGGGGAAAGATGAAGCTTTCTATCCTGTCAAAAGTGCCAGTCTCATAAAACCACTGGGCAGTTCTACTGCGCCCTTTGAGGGTGCCTCTGAGGAAGAATCAGATCGACAGCAGTGGGTTTTCTCTCCGGGACTGGACAGTACATTACAACGCAGCATGGCACAACCATCTGGAATGAAGGAAGGAGTACACCCCCAAAGAAGTGAACAAAAATAAACCTAATGCACTAAGTAGAGCAAAAACAATTTTTTTTTGGATTTCATCATAGGAATATGAGAGGTAAAATCAACATCAGGCAGATACTCTTTTATTTTGCACTAAATTGCCTCTTTGTAAATACTTATACGTAGTGCACACTAACCACATAAACAACAGTATTTTACCTGCACGTTATTTTAGGACATGAGATGTTTTGCATTAAGGTTGTGTAAGCGCACAGCACTGAGCAATTTCTTGAACACCATATTGCTAGCTGCCATCCAGTAGTTTCTGCCTCATAAGGACTCTGTCCTGCACCATCCTCACAAATTTTCTTTTTCTTTTTCTTTTTTGGCATCACTGCCCTGAGATGGTGGGAATAGGAGGCCCAGCCTTTGCTCCGTGGAGCTGGAATTGAACCTCCATCCCAGTGACAAATTTTATTTTTTGACCCACTAATGCAGCCACTGAGACAATCAGTTCTTTCTCTTCTTTACTACTCCTCTGTGTTAGCACTCAAGATGTCCTCTTCTAGGGACGAATCTGTTCAAAGTGTATAAGACAAATTTTCACCATCCTCACTTCTAAGAAGCATTCAAAATATACTTCTTTCAAGACAGATTAATCCTTTGACTGTCTTTGGTATGTTCAATATTCTTTACCAGTACCATAATTAAAATGCATCAAAATAAGCACAATAGCTGTGTAATAAATGTCTGATAATATAATATGTAATTACAGTATTAATTTGACTACTTTTAAGATAATTGGCTTTTTATATGTTTTATCACATTTATTAGATGTTTTGCAAGCATATTGTCAAATATGTTGCTAGAATACCTATTTCAAAAATAATTGTTATTGTTCACCATAAAGTAAAATATGTCAGAGATACTAATATATAATAGTACACAAAATAGTCTACAGATTTTTTTAATAGAATAGAAATCTTTTTGCATCTGTTTCTTTCTAGTAGTAAAGTTAATTTGCATTTTGAGAGTATTTCTTGTCTACAGATATTTGAAATATATTTTTGTTATTTACTAGAAATAGGTAGATACGTGGAAATCTGGAGTTGTGATTTGGAGTCATAAAATAGAACATGCTAAAAATGTGGAGCAATTGTAGCTTTTTCTCTCAAAGAATATAGATATCTCTCATTAAGAAAGACATCATTGCTGAGTGTGTTCTGAGGTCTAAAGTCAACCATTTAACTGAGAAGACTGTTAAGCTATATGGCTCAGATAAAATCATTTTATGGTGCATAATTTCTTGTTATATAATTTCTTAATGCTTTTTAATGCTATTTATAATTTAGAGATGCAGATATTACATCAAATATTTCTTCTTGCTTCTTTGGAACACAGTAAAATATAATTCTTATTAATACTTACCATATTCGCACCAGCAAACCATTGACAATTAATGCAGCATTTTTACATTGCCATCAATCAAATTGAATCTTATATTTAGTGGTTGATATGAAGCTCATAATTTAAAGAAAATAAAGATAAAGAAAATATCACACATATAAAGTATAGAAGTGGTTTTATAAAGAAAAATTGACCGAAAGTTCAAGCTATTAGAGTCTTTAGAGTATAATTAATTGCTCATTGGTTTATAGTTTTTGAGGTTTGTATCTAAGTCATTTTGCTTGCTATTAGTAACTGGTAAAGTTAGATTTGACAGAAAGTTCGATCCAATAACCTATTTTAATTTATATAAAATGAGCTAAAAAGATATAAAACTTAAAAATTTGTTCACATTAAAACTTCCTTTACTTCTCTCTTCTTACAAGAATTGAGATGGAATTCCTTTCTAGGCAAAAGACAATATTTGTTATTTTTTTCTGATATAAAGTATTCTAAAAAAAATTCAATTTACTACAATTTAGACATTTTTTAACTTTAGAGTAAATAGAGGGGATGATTTAGAACTGGCATTTAGACCTAATTCAAATGGAAGTAAAGTGAGTATAAATTTTCCATAACTGATTATCCTGTGTCTATGTATGCACTTCCAAGTCTTTATTGAAAAACAAAACAAAACCCAAAATACTTGGTGGCATATCTTTTTCCTCCAACATTTTATTGGCACATAATTTACATATCACAGAATTGAATAGTTCAATACTTCACCTATATCAACAGAGAATTTTACAATATCACATCCATACTAAAGCAATCACTTCCCTGATGGTTAAATCGTGTGTGTGTGTGTGTGCGTGCACACACACACACACACACACACACACACACACCCATCAGGGGCTGTGCTTGCAAGATCCACTCCAGTGTTCCCTCCTCCCTCCTGCCTTCATGATTTACTCCAAACTCCCCTCTCCCTCCTATCACCCACGTTTTATCCTTATATCTCTATATCATCTTGAATAAGATATTATCATTATGTAGTCACTGCTCAGCCTCATCCCTGGGAAATCCCACTGAAAGCAATGAAGTTCAAGTCACACTAAGGTGGTATCATGAAGATCATGTTAGCATAAAAACAAAAATATAATGTGTCAGTGGGATAACACCCCCAACAACATTAAAAAATCCAGGAAAGGATTTGTGGCATGAAACAATTAAGAGATGCTTGCATCAAGACAAATTCATGTCATGTCTACAGGGAGGTGAATTGGTCAAGCACAGAGTTTGATCCAGTGTAATCAAGATTCCAGTGGTCTCTGCCTGCTAGTAGGGTGGTTTAAAATACTTGTCTTTGGCTGTAGCAAATCTTCCATCTGCTATTCTGACTATATACTTTGAAGATGGTTTGGGAGGCTCCCTCTGTTCTCCATAGCTTGATACAAATTGGATACTGCTACTTTGAACTCTCATACTTTTCTGTTCTTCATGTTTGCGTTTTATAGTTGTCATCTTTGGATCACACAGCTGGTGTGATTGTTCTGTGTGGACTTAGTTGAATCCTAACTCAGATGACTGCTTGTTTGAATAAAAGCTTTGAAGACCCTACTCACAATTTTGACTGACAGACAAGCACCATCTACTCTCTTCACCACACTTTAACACCCTTATCTTCAGTGATCATTTCATATAGGTGAGTATTGAGCGGGGTCATGATGTATGAACTAATTGGTCTTAAGTTGGAGCTAGGATTTAGTGAGAATCCAGAATTCATTTTTAAATTAATTTGCTGTTATTTGTGCATCAATAAATATGTCATATAATTCCATAGTTTAATCATATCAAACATAATTGTACAAGTGCTTCCATAATTAGTCCCCAGGCATATTCTTCCTTCCTGGTTTTTTTTTATGTCATTTTCTTCCTGACTCCCCAGCCCCCCTATATTGCCCATCCTAGCAATCCCTTTTTATGTTTTCTTTTCCTATAGGCTCAATGTCCCTGGATTTCATTTACTGAAAAACAAAGAAACAAGTAACATAGTTTCAAGAGGGTGACCCCCAATGGTGGCACACTTCTGAGATATACCATAATATACACAAGCATAAGCAAAATATAGCAGAATGGCTGCCACAGGATTGCCAGAATCGTACATATCATAATATGTCATACAGGTTGTTGATGTTGCAAGGTCTTATATGTCTGCCAACCAATAGTAAAACACTCTTGGTATAGCTGTCTTCTGCTCCTCAGAAACCATGTGTTTTCCAAAGTGTTAGTCCGGGTTGACTAGAGAAATAAATTCATTGATACTCACCCATGTGTATAATAAAGGGTTTTATATAAAAGAACAATTGTATATTGAGAAAACATCCCATCTCAGGCCAAATCAAGGCTATACATCCAATATTATCCCATATGTCCTATACTCATCTATATATTCTTCTTCAAACTCATGCAATACATGCAATGATATCAAATGCAGGAAGATCACAGACCAGAGGGTGGAAAGTTTTGTGGATCCAGTGGCAGTGGAAGCCTCTCAGCACTGGCATGGGTCTCCACATGGGTCCTTCAGCTCCAGGGGTGTAGGGTAGCTCCATGAGTCCTGTCCACAGGGAGTGTGTGTGTGTCCTGCTTCTTAGCACCTCCAAATTAGGTCATCAAGCTGCCATGACTGACAGGTTTAGCTCCATCTCTTCATTCTTAAGTCTCAAATTGACAACAGATTTTGTAACTACCACATCCAGCTTAATCCCTGAGGCTACACATGTGTCAGAAGTAGGGTCCAGTTCACACAGTGGGGTTCCAACATGGGGTCTCAATGATGCAGCTTGAGAACATGTTGTGCACCACGAATATGCAGGATTCAGTTTCCCGCTGTTCTACAGAACATGGTCTGGGATCCTGGCATACTCTTAGATGGTGTAAATCAGTTCTTTCCACTTGCTGAACACCACTAAAGAGACTCCCCATCTAATGTTCCCAAGATTACCCTCTATCTCTCATCTCCCCACCAAGTGGGCAGCCCTCTGTTCCCTCTCCTCAACAACTATTCAGCTATGTTCCCCACAAACTTGTCCATTCCCTGTCTCCATTTCCACACTGCCCTCCCCTCAGCAAATCTCATCTGTTTGACGAGGTGGCGTCCCTTCCCCATCTGCAACCCACTTGATCCCAGCTCTTGTGAGATGTCCTCTGGTCAAGTGACCTAGACTGTATTTCGCTGGAGCAGATGATGTGTTGTTCATTGGCACTAGTCTGTCAATTGGTTGTTTTTGTTGTTGTTTTCTTGTTGTAATCTTGTAAAGCTCAGTGGAGTTTAGTAATTAATCCTTTGTCTGTGTCTTGTTACTTAGTTGTTGCTATGTTGTTTGGACTTTCTTTTAACTCTTTTAATAAAGTTTTACAATGATCACAGTGTTCCATTTTTAATAGATTCCACTAATCTATTTTGTCTTCACTGGAGTGTGTTTCATCTATTTTGAAAACCACTCATTAAATGACACATAATGCAGAAAGATCACAGGCCAGTGAATGGAAAGTTTCATGGATCCTGTGGGGGTAGAAGGATCTCAGCCCTGGCGTGGGTCTTCATGTTGCTCCTCCAGCTCCAGGGTTTGGTTTCCATCAGTGTTTCTCCATGTGGCTGGTCAAGAGGATTCTGAAGCGGAGAAAGAGCGTGCCCTAGCTTCAGGGGGGAAGGCAGGAATATCGAGGATTCTCAGAAGAAGGTCGGGCACACTTATTGGCTATGAGCTGATTAACAGGATAAACTCCATGCCTATGACATATTTAGCAAGTTGACATGAATTTACATAACGACTATAGGAGTATTCTTAAGTATTTCAGCTTTTGCATGTCTTTTGTGATTGCTATTGCCTTTTAAAATAATATTACTGTTTTACATGTTAGTTCATGAAAGATTATCCATAAAAAATTCATTGCAGTAGAGTTGATTCTAACACATAGAAAGACTCCATAAGACCTAGTTTAACTACTCTCTTAGTTAAGTTTTCCAAGGTTGTGAATGCATAAGCATTGCAATAATACCCCAACCAGATAGCTAACTACATGGCCCCATCCTTTTCACCTGAATTATGTGTCTCTAAAATCTCTAAAATTAAAGTCACTGCCATAAAGTAAATGTCAACTCACAGGGACTTTTAGGACACCTGTAGGTTCAGAGACTATAGCTCTGTACATGAAGCCCTATATATTTCCCAAAGAATAGCAGCTGGTTTTGAATTGGTGACCTTGTTGACTGCACCCTGACACATAACCACTAAGTTGCCAAAGTTCCTTAAGAAACTGCTAAATCTATCATATTTCCCATTCCTGAGAGGGAAATTTTGTGCCTTTGAATTCCATGACCTTGACATCCTCCACTACAGAAGACAAAAGTATCACCTTCAGACAACGTGTTGAGCAATTCCATAAATTTGAAAATTCAATTGAGGATCCGTCTATGCTAAGAGAGCTATAACCCAGTTATATTGTTTTATTAACAATTTGAAGAGCTTGTGGAAATATTTTTTTTATTCCTGTGGAATTTCCCATGTTACTGATTATCCAGACTTTGGTTATTTAACTTTCAAAAACTTTGGTGAAACTGTCAGTTCTGTGGTTGATTGAGTTTTGCTATGATGCTGGAAGATATCGCCTTTCTTTTCTTTTTTGATATAGCATTTCTAATCCCTGCAGGAACACTTAGGGTGAACAGATTTCAGCAGAACTTCTAGACTAAAACCATGCTACAAAGAAATAACAGGCTATCAACATTTGAAGGGTCAGGCAATGAAAACTTTATAAATAGAAACAGAACATAGTCAAATACTGAGACCCTTATGAATACCCTGTTATCACTGATACGATGCTGGAAGATGAGCCCCTCAGGTTAGAATGCATGCACAAGATGCCTGAGAAAGAGCTGCTTTTTCAAGAAGGATTCAATTGGAGGGAGGTATATTAACAACATTCAATATGCAGATGGCATAACCTGGCTTGCTGCAATGGAGTAGAACTTGAATCATTTGCTGATGAAAGCCAATGATTGCAGCCTTCAAAATGGATTATAGTTCAATGTGAAGAAACCTAAAATAAAATGGGGCCAATACGAGTAGGCATTCAACCTATCTGGCATCATGAAACAGAGAAAAGATTGAAGTTGTCAAGGAATTTATCTTGCTTGGCTATATAATTAATGCTCCCATAGGTAGTAGTCCAGAAATCATAGGAGGTACTGCATTGGATAAATGTGTTATAGGTGAAATCATTAAAGTCTTGAATATGAAAGATGTCCCTTTGGGCTCTTTAGAGGACAAAAGAGCTTTTGAAAAGCATGCTATTTTCAGTTACTTCTAATGTATATCAAAGCTGGACATTGAATAAACATGAACCCAGAAGAGTTTATTGAAATGGTGCTAATTCAACTGATGTATTTGAATTATGCTGTTTGTAAAGTCTTTTGAAAGTTCCATAGACTGCCAGAAAAACAAGCAAATCTCTTTTGAAAGTTGCACATAAAGAATGCTCCTTAAACAAGAAGATAGATGAGTTATCAAGAGAGACTAGTGTCAGGAAGTGGACATTATGCTTGGTAAAGTAGGACAACAAAAAATAAGACCACTGAGATGGAGTGACTCAGTGACTGAAACAATGGGCTCAAACAAAAGTTGTGTGGATGACCCGAGAATGGGTAGTGACTAGGATAACTATGAGTTGCAACTGACTAGACAATATCCAACAGCATTCACTTTTAGGTACTATCTACCCCCACCCCCCCCATCTTGTATTTGTTATCTATATTGAGTGATATGCACTTCCAATTGACCTTGTAAAACAGTTTCATCTGAAGAAAAGGTTCTGGTTTTGTTTTAGTAATTTTTGGTTGCTTTCTCTTATGTCTGCTTGCTTTGCACCATTGTTTTGTAAAAAGACAATGTTCATACTCTCTTGCCCTTAACTTTCTATCAGACAGAACAGAGTGATTGTGCAATTGATTTGCTGATCCCCTACTTGTGTTTATTCCTTCTGTCTGCTTATCTTTTTTGTGCTTATTTATTTGTTTTTCTATAGTGTTGACTTGGGATACACTTCTAGTCTTTAATCTTACAGAGTGAGGATACAAATATCTACTCTAGCTGGCAAACTGTAAGGATTTTATGTATGTGAATACACAGAATTTTCACAGTTCAAGTGACTTTCCTATTTGTGTAATTTTAGTTACAAACATTTCAATAAATACTATAATATTTTCAAATGTATGCATCATTCAGGGGATGTATTTAAAACATTCAGAGTTTTTTTTCTTCATCAGGATATTCTTATTTCTGTTCTGCATGTTTGCTAACTTTAGAAAACATTATTTGGTTCTCAAGAACCTTGAACAAATAATATTATATGGTTTATCTTTCAAAATTAAACCCTGGGGAAATGATAATCACTGCCATATTACAGGGCTATACAGCAATAAATTTCAGCCTTAGTTCTATTTGGTTACATAAAATGTTGTAAATCTGGGGACAGAAATAACAACAAAGATGTTTAACCAAAAGTATTACCTGGGTAGGGAAACATAAATCATCTAGTGTAACTAGAATAGAGGCATAGCAAAATTCAAACTAGCAAAAAAAATTCAAACTAGCATAATAAGTTCATGGACATGAAATTATAAGCACATAATTCAAAATATTGTGCATTCAAAAATAAGTTGCTCTTTTTATTAGGAGAAAACTGCAACATGGATCTGCTTCTACTAAAATTCAAGATTTTTGCCATGACAGTGACAAATAAAACGAAGTATTGCATTGGACAACCCAACTGCACAAGATCTCTTTAATGTATAGAAAAGAAAGGATGTTACTTTGAGAATGAAGATGTGCCTGACTCACCATGGTAATATCAGTCGTCATATATGCATGTGAATTTGGACACTAAATTAGGAAGACTGAGAAAGAAATTATGAATTTGAATCATGGGAATGACTAAAAATATTGTAAAAATGCCATGAACTTTCAAAAGACCCCGCAAATAGATCTTGAAAGAAGTATAGCCATAATACTCCTTAGAGGCAAAGATGATGAAACTTTTTCTCACTTGCTTACGATTATCAGAAGAAAACAGACCAGGAAAAGGAACTCATACTTGATAATGTAGAAGGGCAGTGTAAAAAGATATGCTCAAATAGATGGATTGAAATCCTGGCTACATCAATAGGATGACGTAGAACCAGATGGTGTTTAGTTTTGTTGTATATAGAATTATATAATTCTCTTCCTACTAAATGGTACCTAAGAACATCACTCATTGATTAAAGGAAAGAAAGGATTGGAAGACATAGTTATAGTAAGCACACCCAGTCCCAATCAATGTTCTTTGAAATGCATCAATCAAATAATTACACAGGTGATGAAATAAATAGCTTGACAGCAATAGTAAGAAAATTCAATATAACACTCTCTAAAAGATATAGATATTCAAGAATGAAACTTCATAAGAACCAGAAGAGGTAAACAATGTAAACAGTTAGCTCCATGTAGACATTTACAAAGTACTCACTGCACTCAACACAAGTATATATTATTTTCTCCTATGCACATGGAACATTCTCAAAAATAGACCTTATGTTAGGCCACAAAGTTTAGCTAAAAAATATTCCAAAACATTGAGAACATGGAGCCCATTTTATCAGATCACAGTGTTATAAAACTAGAAATCAGCAAAAGAAGGAACTTAAAATCTTCCTTCTACCTTAGGTACATCACTAATTCAGCCAAAGAAGTCAACCAATAACTTCAACCTTCAAGAGGTGTTAAAAACTGGCTACAGAAAAGCCAATCTCTCTCTTACCCTGCTCCTGGTCAGTGGTAGGTGGAGGATGAGAGTCTCCCTCCTCATGTGGATACACATACCTACTTGAGGTCCCCAGTCTCTTGACCCACATGCTCTTAGTCTCTGCACTCACATGTCCTTAGCCTCTAGAATTCTTGGGCTCTGATCTCTTAGAATCTCTCCACCCACACCCCCTCACCCCCTCAACCAGTTCCGCAACTCTGGGTGCTCTTTTCCACTTGTGAACCCCAGCATGGCTTCTGCACAGCTATACCTGCTCTCCAGAATTAGTGTATGCCCTTTGGAGACTATAAAACCTAAAACTTGTACTGTCCTTCATAAAAACTCACTGGGATTATATAACATGCTTTGGTATGAATTCTTTCAGCTTGTGAAGCGAAGAACTGAGGTACAACCTACTCTAACATAGTCAACCTCAGAGGAACATAACTTAATCAGCCTCAAAATCTATTAAACTACCACTATAGTCAAAATAACCAGGTTCTGATGCATAGATATGTTCATAGGTCAATGGAACAGAAGTGAAAACTCAGAAATAAATCCATCTACATACAAGCAACTAAGTCTTCAACAGAGGACCAGAAATCAATGAATGAGAAAGATATTTTTTCTTTAATAAATTGATCTCCACTTGCAGAAGAATATATTTCACCCAATGTATAAAATAAATAAATAAAATAGATCCACTAAGACCTACATGTAAACTCCAGAATTAGAAATATCATCTATGAAAAAAACAGGGGCAAGTTCAAGAGCCTTTGCACAGACACACTACCAATATAAGGAAGGAAACAGTGGGTGATACCCAAACTAGGAAAGTGGAAGACACAATGGGTAATTGGGGCTTACTAAAAAAAAGGTTCATATGTACATCAAAAGACTTCATCAAATGAGAATAAAAGAGAACCCAGTGATTGGAGAAGATCTTAAGCAATAACAAAAAGGCAAATAACTGATGTCTAACATCTCCAGAAACTGCAACTTTAGTCAACATATGAGCACAAGGCATGAATAGAAAGTTCCTCCATAAAATTTCCAGATGATTAACAAACACATGAAAAATTGCTGATGCACCCTAACCAGCCAAGAGATAAAAATCGAATCAATGAAGAGATGACATCATACACGATGATAGCACGATTTTAAAAAATGCAAGAAACAACAAATGTTGGAGAGGGTGCAAAAAGATTGAAACTCACATATGCTTCTAGTGACTCTATGAACATGTACAACCATTGTGAATGGGTATGATTCTACCCCCAAAAAATTGAGAATAATAAGCCTATTTGCTTCACCAAACTCTGTTCTGGCTGTGTACCCTACAGGAGTCAGACACAGAACATGAATAGACAAATGCACACTATGTTTGTCACAGCACTGTTCACAATAGCATAAAAATCTCATAGTGGATGAAAGGAAACGGAAGTTCGGAACATACACACAACGGAACACAATGCATCACTAAAAAAACAATGAAGACCACATGAAGCAACTAATCACATGGTCAGACTTGAAGAACATTATACTGAGTGAACCAGTAATCCATTAAAAAAAGACAAATATTGTGAGACCACTACAATAAGCACAAACACTAAGACATAAAACAAGCAGGGACTCTCAGGTTATGCAATTATCAAAGCCAGCCTTCCACGTATTGAGGTAGGATGAGCACTGATGCTAAAACCCATTTAACAGTATCTTATTTGTATATAGAAGACTAGTTCTTCAAGGTACTCTTCATCCCACCTAGGAACAGTTTCTCATTAGGAGTGGAGTGGAGTACACTGGGGGAGAACCAAGTAGTCCATGGATCTGGAGGTACCCTACAGTCAATGTTATTGTGTAGACACTCCTACACTGCTATTTATATACTTAGGTGGAAATGCATGACCAAGAGTGGGGTGGGGGAGGTATCTGTCTCTAACAATATAATCTTCCTTATCTTTGGGGGTGTGGATTACATGCCCGTGGAGAAAAATGTTTGATATTTCTTTTATGAACCTCTCAGAAGAAAGAATTCTCCCCATATTTTGTGTCTAATTATGCATTTTCAACCATGTTTCTTTTCAACCATTTGTAACAATGCCCTATATTATAGGCTACTTGGATTTTACTTTTTGTCTTCTTAATGTATACAGAAAACTTCATAGGACACATAAGAAAGATATGAGTTTAAAAGGTAAGTGAACCATGCTAGATGATATAAATTTTTGGACTTAGAGTTGTAATGCTCTACTGAGAGAAATAGAACAAGAAGACTGCTACCCCAAGGTCATGGATCGAGCGTCATTGTACTTCACTTCAAACCACTTTCAATTGAGTTTTTCTACTAATTGGAAACTTAAGACTACAATATATTGACCTCTTTCAAATTTTCTTAAATTTTGAAGACATTTCTTAGTTCTGAAGACATAATTCTGTCATAGAAAATTAATATTATTGAAATTTGTACAGTGTCTACACTTCGTTGTTTTTTTAAACAGGATTTAGTCACTTAAGAAAAAATATTGTAAAGGAATAGCTCATGTATTTTTGCGTAAAAAGCTTTCCTATACATGAATATTATCCTTGTCTTCATATCAAGAGGGGTCCCCCTCCCCCCAAAAAAAACAACCACCATGTAGTGTGAGAGGGATGGTATATTCAGAATTCATTCCACTAGATTAGATTGTTAAGTAAGCTTTCTATTTAGAGCTTCTAAAAAGATTGCATACAGTGTGTGACCAAAAAAAAAAAAATAGTCTGATTAGTGTTCGACAGGGTACTGATATTGCCACCACAGCAAGGCATCTGTTTACACAGCCATCTCAGTGTTTTAGTTTTTGTTGAAAAAGAGCATGCCTTTCTTACCCGGTGTACCTGACCTCACTCTATGCAACTTGTTGATGTTTCAACAAATGCAGAGGAACATGAAAGGCCAGAGATTTGATGGTGTAGAAGAAGTGAAAAAAAAAAAAGGGATATGCTGTCATCCATTCAAACAGATGATTTTGAAAAGTATTTCCAAGAATCGAATCACAGATTTGACAAGTGTATTATGTGTAATAGAGAGTGCTTTGAAGATTATAGCATAAAAATCAGAGGAGCTGGATTATGTGAGGAAGAATGTGGTATCAGGATTTGAGGAAGGCTTCTTAACAACTTGCACTATGCAGAGGACACAGCGTGACTTGCAGAGAGTGAGGAGGATTGAATTACATGCTGAAGAAGATGAAGATGAAGGATCACATCTTCATCATGGATTACAACTCAATGAAAAGTTGTAATAAATAAAAATCCTCAGATATGAACTAAGGGATAATATCATGATATATGGAGAAAAGGTAGAAATTGTCAATGATTGTGACTTGCTTGGATCAACAGTCAATGCTCATGAAAACCTCAGTGACAAGATAAAAGGATATATTACTTTAGGAAAACCTGCTGCCTATGAGATAAATGAAGTGTTGAAAGACAAGGGTATCATTTTAAGGATTAAAATGGGACTGATGCATGCCATTGGATTTTTAATTGCCTCTTATGCATGTGAAATTTGGATGTTAAATAAAGACAAGATGGAGTCACGGAGTAAGTGCAATAATGAACTGCAACAATTGGAGCACTTTTGAGGGTGATGCATAATTGGATGGTGTTGAGTTGTGTTTTTCATCGAGTTGTTATGGGTGAGAACTACCTTCAAGCACAAAGCACCATATAAAAATACGCTACTTGTCTCTCAGTTTGTAATTCTATGTTGGTTGGTGTGTTACTGTGATACTGGAAGTTGTGTGTCACTGATATTTCAAATACCAAGAGGATCACTCAAAGTAAACAGCTTTCAGCAGCTTGCAGACTAAGAACCATCTACAAAGAAAAAATAGGCTATTACTTCTATGGAATGAGCTTTGAAAAATGTTTGCATAGCAAGGAAACGTTGTCAGATACTGAAAACTTCATGAAGAGCCACACAATATGGTCAGATACAGTGACAGAAGATGAACCCTTCAGGTTGGAAAGCACCTGATAGTGACAAAAAGCCTTCAGCACTTTCATTTGCTGATGGAGAATAACAAAAAATTAGAAGCAACTGTAAACTTTATTAATAATTGGACATTGGATTGTATGAAGCTCTAAAATTGAAATAAAAACAAAATAGGATGCATTAATATTGATATCATAGGAATTGATGAGCTGAAATTCACTGTTATTGACCATTTCAATCAGACAGTCATGGGGTTTATTATGCTGGGAATGACAAGTTCAAGAGAGATGACATCGTGATATCAAAAAGGACATTTCAAGATCTATCGTAGAGTACAATGCTAGCTAAAATAAAACCATATCTACCTGCATATAAGGAAATCTAGTCAGAAGAAACATTATAAATATTTGTGCAACAGAACACTAAAGATAATCATGAAGATATTGAAGAAATTAACCTGTATCTTCCATCTGAAATTAATGAAATATGCTATGGAAGCCCAATGATAATTATTGGTGATGAAGATGGAAGATTGCATCCTTCAAATAGATTACAGTTCAAGTAAAGCACATGAAATAGACAACATCATGATAAATGGAGAAAAGAGTGGAAATGGAGAAATTGCTGGTCTTCATTTTCTTGGATAAATCTCATGGAAGCAACAGCCAAACTTATCACATTGGGCAATTTGTTGAACAAGACCTCTTGGAAGCGTTCAAAAAGAAAGATGACACTTCTCAAGAACAGGTGTGACTGACTGAACTCTGGTAGTTTCAGTTGGCTCATATGGATATGAATGTTGAACAATGAGCAGGGAAAACCACAGAAGAATTGATGCACATGAATTATTATGCTAGTGAAGAATATAGAAAGCTTTGTGGTTTTCAGAACAAACATGGGTGTGTTGGAGGATAACCAGAATACTCCTTGGAAGTGATGGTGGCTTGTCTCATATTCTTCAGGCACATTATCAGTAGAGACCATTCCCTGGAAAAGAGCACCATGCTTGGGAAAATAGAGGGAGAAGTGAAAATAGGAAGTTACAAAATGAGATGGATTTACTCTGTGACTGCAACAATGGACTCAACCATAGCAATTTTGAGGAAGGTGCTGACCTGGGCAATGTTTTGTTGTAAATAACATTAATAAGAGTCAAAACTGCCCAACAACAACAACAAACCTCCTTTGATGGCCTCTAGAAACTGAACAAGAAGAGCAATGGGAGTTTCTAAAATGGCATGCAGTTTTGTTGGGACTCTTATTGTAACCTAGTGAGATGGTGTTAAACGTCTAACTTACAAAATTGTAACATAATAAAAATTATATTTTTAAACCACTCAGTGTGTGGTAATTTGTTATCACAGTAATTAGA
The DNA here is from genome assembly GCA_004026705.1 of Nesogale talazaci. Taxonomy (NCBI): domain Eukaryota; kingdom Metazoa; phylum Chordata; class Mammalia; order Afrosoricida; family Tenrecidae; genus Nesogale; species Nesogale talazaci. The sequence goes on along the minus strand of PVJH01003814.1, from coordinate 88,254 downwards.
AGCTACTGCATCTATTTTATATCAAAGCGTTCACTGGGCACATTTCTGTCTGATTTAAAAATGAGAAAACTGAAGTTCATGAGAGCTTAAATAATTTGTCTAAGATCATATGCAAATTAATTTACAATTACTGGTTCAGTAAGTAGAGATAATTAGTACATAATTTCCTAAGATTGAACTTCAGTCTCCTTAATTGGATATACAGGAATCCAGGAAGAATCAACGTTAGCTAGAAGCAGTCTGTGAATGATTTTTCATTAATCATATGAACGGGAAACCAAGCTTCAAAGTATTAGAAAATGAAACTGAAGAAACATTATTTATTGGATATCTAAATGGCAAAGAATGCAAAGCAGTGCAGAACGAGTCCTGTACACATCTCTGATAGTGTAGATATTGATGAAAATAATAGAAGTGAAGAGACCAAGGCATGTTAGATTATCACTGTAACTGGAAAACTCACTTCAAATTAATTTCATTTTATATCAATTACTAATAACTGTTGTATATATAAACCTAATGATAATTTTAGCATATTTCATGAAAGAACATATAGTACCTTGAGATTTATGTTTAATGTAACTCAGTGATGGATGTGGAGAAGACATAATCCTCCTATCAAACTATTGCCTCAAGGCGAAAGATAAACATTGCTTTGAGACAAAAATGTTAAAGAATATTTCTAAATAGAGAAATCCCCTGGCTCCTCTTCAGGAGGATTGGTCTGCGTTGATGAAAATCCCTTAGTAATTTTCAAGTGAGATCCTCACTGAACACTAGGACGTGAGTTGGAAATGGCAGAAAGTGGGTAAGCTTTTCGAAGAGCTAAAGGGTGAGAAGAAAGAATGTTATCCAACTTTTCATAAGAGGAAAAAGGAAAAGTAGATTTTTTTGACTCTTCACCTGCTCTTGTTTCTGTCAGATGCTGTGCAGGTGATTCTAACTCAGAGTGTGCCCAACAGAAGGGTGCACTGCCATGTCCTGGGCCAGCCTCGCAATCGTGCTGTATCTGAGCCTGTTGCTATGGTGACTGTGTCCATCTCTTCAGGAGATTGACTCTTTCCCAATGCTTTTCCACTTACCATGTATGCTGTGCAGGTCCAGGGACTGGTCTCTCCTGAGAACATGTTGGAAGCATGTGAGATGAATTCTTGCCACCCTCACTTCTAAGGAGCTTTCTAGCTATAACTCTTCAGGGGAAGATTTTTGTTATTGTTCTGGCAGTTTGCAAAAGTTTCAGCATTATTTTCCTGCTCTATGATTTGAATGCATCAATTTTGCTTAAATCTTCTTTATTCATATCCAACTTCCACATGCATATGAGGTGATTAAAAATACCCCTGGCTTGAGTCAGGGGCCCTATGATCTGCAAGGTGGAAAGTACAAAACCACCATCATCTCTATGGAAAAAAGACTGGGCTTTACACTCCTGTAACAGTCACAGTGTCAGAAACTCTCAGGGGGTCACTATGAGGCAACAATGACTGCATGGCAGTGAGTTTGGGGGATTTAGGGTTATGATGACTTGGTCAGACCTTCTTGAGTCCTCAAAGAATGTTATGTACCAGAAGTACCCAATGCAGTGTGTCTTTGATTTCTTGACCTAGGTAAGATTAATTTTTCAACTCTGGGCATAATTTTTTTTCCAAACTGCTAAATGGATAGCTCATAAGTTATGATAAATAAATAACACTAAAAATGTATTAAGATTATTTTTGTATTTATAAAAAGTCTTCAATAATTTAACAGAATTAGGTTAGCCAGATTTCAAAAAGGCAACTGGCAATGTTCATGACACATTCATCCTTTTGTATTATATTAAATATAATAAATGTTAGCTATACTAAGTATAATATTAAATATAGCATCCTTTTAAATAAAATAAACTACATTAAAGTGAATAATTAAACAATTAGGTAAATAGCTAGTCTAGTTTCATTAATATTCTCTGAATATCTGTCAACATCTATTTATTGATCTATTGATTTTGTATCTATGCATGTATTTATCTATATCTGCATATCTAGCTCCAGGGTTTTCTTCTTCATTCCCTAGATAGATGTGTTTCTTCTCATCCTCATGGACGTTAGCATGAAAAGAAGAGAGATCAGGAGGATTGCCCTTGTGCAAGGATTTCTAAATAAGAACATAGGAAGTTTCCCCTGTTTGAGTCTTACATAGTAATAAAAAATGCATAACTAATTCAAATGATAATATATATGAATCAGAGAGAGTTCTCCAATCACACATAAGAAGATTCTGGTTGGGTACTAGGCTTTTCTGCATTTCATCTGTGATGTGAACTGATTATATCATCAAAACCTAGTGCATTTATAAATTGTGTGTATATATAGATATAGCTATGTATATACATATATGAAAATTTAGAGTATGAGATTTATTTTCCCTTTACTAAAAAGTGAAGTAAAGTAAAAAATAATCTGCAAGGCTCTTGCTGAACACTGACAATGATCATGATGATTTCTTTCCATGATGCTCTAGACTGTTTAACTCCTCACTGTAAAAGATAAGCCCATTGTTAGGTTTGGAATCAGAGTTTGCAGTCCACCTTCAGGCTAAAGAGCAGGGGAGATGCAGTCATCACTCACAATTGTAAAAGTTTTCCTTTTTTAAGAACAGTGGTAAATAGATTTCTTTAGCAAAAGCAAATAATACACATTGTAGTTTTGTATTGTGATTCATTAGGAATGAAAATTACGAGTAAACATTGATACCGAATTTGGGTTCATAAATTATTTGTTATGAATGTGAAGAAGGTTGAGGATTTATGTTATTATATATGAGAAAGTCCTTCAAAATTTGTGGGAAAAGTGCATTAAATTTTAACTCCAATTTTTCAATGAATGTTTTGAAACAGCTGTCAATTATCTACCATTTCAACAAATTTTATACATATGATTAAATCAATAAGTACATTCACTATACTTTTCAAGCATCACAATAATCCTTATCGAAGTGATTCTATCACCCTAACACAAGCTGAATTTTCCCTAAAGAATGATTTCATTTTCCTTTCTTTCACCTACCCTGGTAGCCAGTAATGAATCCTCTATGCATTCACTTATTCTAGATGACTTCTTATTGAATTTCTTATTGAATAAATTATAGAATTTTTGACTGACTTATTTCACTCAGCATAATATTTTCTGTGTTTACACATTATACTAGTTATCAAAATTTCTGTTCTCTTTATGACAGAATAATATTCTATCCTTAACCCCAGTGGTGCAATCAGTAAGTCCTCGGCTGCTTACTGAGAGGCTGACACTATGAGCCCACTCATGGATCCTTGTGCCAACAGAGGCGGAAGTCTACTCCTGTGCAGATTATAGCTCAGGGAATACCCTAACCTATAGGGTAGCAATGAGTTGGATCAAATAGTCCAATGTGTACAGAGCTTCCTGACTTGTAGTGAAGTTCCAGAGTCCATTGTAAATTTAGTCTGAAATAAGTGACATTAGAAGATGTATATTTTCATTAATCTTCATTCTTGGCACATTTTAACTTTGTAAGTTCAATCTTTGAACATTTTTTAGTAACACCTGAGAATGATAAAATTAATATTGTATGTATGCTATGTGTAGTACTTATTACTAATACTGAGATAATGCAAAACAAAAATTTTTAAAGTATACCAACATGCTGATAAGTGCAGTTCATTAGGACTTGAGTATCTTCAACAATGGACCACCAGTCTGTATGACCTTTAGTCTACGTACTCACTTGCTGATAGACATGGAGGCTCCTAGCTTTGGGATAGTCTGACTATGAGCTTTTATCAGTTTATATCTTTGTTTTTGGTTTTTTGGGGATCTGACTAGAAGGTGAAGTACTTCAAATCTACCAGCTGTCCCAGAAGGAAAAGATTAAGTAGTCTGCAGCTCTAAAGATTTAGCTTTGAGAAAACTCGGGGGTAATTTTACTCCGTGCTAAATTGTGTCAGTGTGTCAGAAGGGTCATGGTGGCAGCGCATTCATTGGTTTAAGACAAGTGGTCAAGATCATCTAGGTTTACTTTTTCTTTTCCAGGTCTCTCCACATGGTTCTCTACATTAGTGCTCTCACGTTATAGTCACATCAGCAATGGGAGAGGGCCCCAATTTTTCCCTACACTTCCCAATAATTGTCCTTTTTTCAGTCAAGGCCATCTTAGTGGGCATGGCACAGTATCTCATTAAAGTCTGATTTGAACATTTTGAGTTTATGGGCTGGAATATTATTAATCTCTAAAATTGTTATCTCTTGATGAAATCTTAATCAACCTCTTGATTCAAACTAAACCCCCTAGCAACTGTAACAACTGTCCCTACGGAAATATAAAAGCCACTCATCAAATAAATGTAGACCTGAAGCTCTCCTAAATAATCAACGTTGTCTCTAAATGAGCAACAAACTAAGGTAATATTTCCCAAGTTCAAAATATATTATGAAGTTAATCTACAGTTTTGGGATTTCATAATCAGATATGTTGTTGAATAAAATAGAATTGAGAGTCCAACAATAAACTTGAAGGTTTATAGTCAATTGATTCTCGACAAGGGTGCTAACTATACTCAATGGAGAAAACTAGAGTCTTAGAAATGACGTTAGGAGAACTGAATTTCTAATGTAAATTTATAAATCAGGACTTATGTCTGATAAAATTAACTGAAAATTGATTGAAAGCCTAAATCTATGAAATAAAGAACTTTTGAGCAGAAAATGTAGTATTTGACAAAATGGATATTTAGAGAGTATCAAAGGCACAGCCACAAAAGACAAGATCATTAAAAGGAACGCAATCAAAGCTTTTTTCTTCATCAAAGGACTTCTTCAACAAACATAAGAAAACTGTTTCCAGATTTGAAAAATGAAAATTTGATCCAGTTTTATTATCTCAGAAATCTGCAGGGGATGCTATGCTCTGTCCTGAATGGCCGGTGAGGGGTCAGAATTGACCTAATGGAATCATTTGCTTGCTTTATGTGCAATAGGATTTTAAGATCCAGAATATATGAAGTCATTCTCCAGCTTAATAAGAAAAATTCAAACCACTCAATTGCGTTGGAGACAAAGGACTTGGATAGGCATTTCACTAAGAAAAAGATATAAACGGTCAACAAGCACACAAAAACATAATTGATGTCATATTATTAACTTAAACAAGAGTTGAATTCTCTTAAGACCTACAAATTTAATTTATAAGTAGAGATGATGGACTAAGCCCTGGTGGCCTAGTGGTTGAGTGCGGGACTGTGGCCCACTGGCTTGGTGGTTCAAATCCAGCAGCAGCTCTCCAGGAGCAAGGCTGGGCCTCCTACTCACACCAGAGGGCAGTGATGCCCCCCAAAACACACACACAAAAAAGTAAAGATGAACTGGCTGGCTGGGTATTAGCTGTGGGTCAACTTTGAGTTTTTTTGCCAGTAGAGTGATGGTTATGTAGATTCATGTTTATGTGCTCACTTTGTATTACTATAAACAACATTTATCACATAAAATGGGTAGTTTGCATGTAAGATGGTCATAGTCATCTAGCCAGAGAGTTTAGAAAATTTTTTGTTCCTTAAACAAGATTTAAATTCATGACTTTGGCTCATTAACACTAAACTCATAGCAAGTGAACATGATTAGGGAAGTTAACTCTTGTCCTCACTTCATGAACTTTTGTTACATTACGAAGAGTCAGTGAAGTTTGCCCACCTAATCAACATGCTTAAAAATGAGACTGGCTCTTATCTGGAAGAGAGCATAATGCAGGCATAAAAGGAAACATAACTAGTTTCCAACAATATTGTGGGTCATCACTAGTCTCATGAGTGGAAGTCAACCAAGTCTGAAATGCGACACCTCTGAAAACAGAAATATATATTTGAATAAACCCAGGGAAAGCAATGAGTCAAATAGGGAATGCTAACAGCAGATTGCCCGGAGTTGAATCCTAGCTCTACCACAGGATAACCCTGGCCTCTGGAAAGTCAAACTTAACCTCTCATCTATAATACTGCCCCCTTCAAGTAAGAATAAGCCGATGATTTCAATCTTTTTCTTGTCGATTTTGTATTTGTTTTTCATAAACTGTAAAGAGGTTAGTACTATTTGAAACTTCCTTATCCAGGTCAGCTTTAAGGAAAATCAAATTTTTGCTTCACAAGAGTTTCTATTGGGAAGCCTGTGGCACAGTGTTGTAAGAACTGGACTGGTAAAGAAAGGTTGGTGATTCAAAGCTGTGAATTGCTCCACATGAGAAAAATGGGACAGTTTACCATAAAGACTATGGCCTTGAAAACTGTATGATAGGATTCTACTCACTGGTCTACAATGGTTGCTTTGGGTTCCACTCTAATGGAAATGGATAGAATCATTATATTAAATCTTTACATTTCTTACTAAATTTATATATTTTAAATTATTACATTTACTCTTATTTACAATTCTTTACAATATCTACTGCATACTTGCATTACTTTTCAGTATGATATTCAATACAATCCAAGTACATGAGAGTTCAAAGTGTGATTTTCCAACTGAGATAATATTTAAGCAGTCTCTTCTTGTCATTGTTATTTATTACTTTTCTAAACAGTAACCAGTTAGGTTCTATGCACTTTGGGCTATTTCTCAACTAGAAAAGATAATGCTCAGATGTTTAGCAATTGCTTGTGAGTCAGCTCTTTGCTCAAGCATTAAAAGTTATGTTCAGGCATCTGCTACATCATAATATTTTTTAGACGAAAGGCAAGTCATTTAAATATACTTAATATAATGTTTTAAAATTTTAGTTGTGTTTTTATACCATTATGTTTCTAGAAAACTCATTAAAATTGTTGGAAAGATATAAAGACAAGCTAATCTTGAACGATTTTGGTTTTGGAGTAAGATGTGTGTATATTTATATGTGTCTGTATATGAATATATTATAAGTTATAGAAGATGACAAACATTTGTATATTGTTTAGACTCTTTTCCTTGATAGGATTAGATGGATGTTGATAGTTTACTTGATGTGTGGTAGCCACTTTTTAACAATTTTAAAGGAAGATCATGTCTGACATTTATTCAAAATCTAACAAACTATGGTACCATGTACAGGTTAATGAATTTTCACAAGGTGATAAGAGACATTAGAATCTAATAGGGAAACAAAATATAATCAGCATTTTAGAAGCCCATTGTGCCCATGCATAATGTAACTGACACTCCACTAAGTAGAGTCTACTGGTTATTGAACATTATATATTTATAACTGTATAGTATTCAGTTTTTTCTTTTTATTCAAAATTATCCATGATGTGATAATTGTTGTTCTTTAATTCCCTTTCTGTACATTACTCCAGTGTATGAATAAATCACATTATATTTATTTATCTTATTTTTATGGGTATGTGGTTCATTTCGGTATTGTAACTAATGAAAGTGGAATTGCTAAATATGCTTTTGTATTTGGGTAAACAAAGGTACTCATCCCTTTAGGGTATCCTCTGACAAGGAAAGCTGGTGGGTTGCAACCTATGAGAAGGTTTAGTATTATCAGAGAGTACAAAATAAATTTCCAAAATGAAACTGAATGTACGTATTTCAATTGGTTCAGATCCTTGCAAGGAATTTTAATTTCCTATATTTATAATAATAAGGGTCTTTGTTATTGTTCTAACTTTCATTTTTCTTTTGTAAATTCTTTTCCATTTGCATACCTTATTTTTATAGACTACCAAGTCCATAGCAACTTACTAATGGAATGCATATTGCCTTATACATGCAGAATAAAGATATTTAGTTAAATATAATTCCTTCATTAATTAAAATATTGAAAATATTTTCTCTTACTCTATAGGTTATTGCTTACTGTCTTAATAATGGACTTTAAGAAAAGAGGTTTCAATTCTTGATGAATCCCATTAGGAATCATTGCCAACAAAATATAAAATTGTCAAATCAGGACTGGGTAATTTTGTCTTTCCTGATCCAAAAATCTATTAATAATTAGAGAGTTCTAGCAATTATAAACACAAGCCAAATCTTTGGAGTTCCCCAAGACTGGTTTTCATAGTGCCTCGGGTCTTTTGAATCAGAACATATTCAAAGTAGCATGAAGCATATCAGTGTTTCTTTACCAGTAGGTTTGCTTAGTCAGATTACTGCAAAATATTTTTAGTACATTTCCTATATTCTTTCTGTACTTCAGTAAAAGGAGGTAATAGATTACAGATCTGTTGCTAAAAAAAAGTTTTTATTTTCTACTCTGAAAGATGCTCTCTCATTTAAAGTATGTTTTTATCCTTGCACTTTACATCTGAAAAATTTCAGAAATTATTTGCATGTGTACTATGAGGTAGGAATCAAGATGCACTTGGTTTCCTTTTGGATTTTGTATAGAGCCAGCACTATCTATTGAAAAAGCCATCTTTTCCTTATCACATCTCAAAACTCAGACTCACTCTCATAAAGTCTATCCTGAACCATAGTGATCCCTCTGACGGGGTTGAACTGCCTATGGTCTCACACAGTAACTCTTCACCCCAACCAAAGCTGCAGCTGACTTCGGCAAGACAGCAGGTGCTTTCAATGTGCACACCTTAAGGTATTAGCCCAATACACAACCCTGTTTACGTCTATTTCTGTATTTTAAATTTTTTTCAGTTTCCTATTTTTAAACTATAAAAATTTAGTTCCAGTACCACACAGTTTTAAAAATCAAAACCTTGAAAAATAATTGCCACTGAACATTCTTTGACTTTGTTTTCCTTTCCTATTTTTGGGTCTATGCATTATAATACATATTTTCAAATTAGATGGTCGTTCCCCTCATACATCAGGGATTTTAAATTGGAGTTGAATATCAGATATCAAATTGTTGATATCTTTATCATATCCAATTCTTTGAATAGCCTGGGTATTCTTTTTTCCATTAAAATATAGAATTCTTTGTTGTTGTTGTTGTTGTTGTTTTTTGTTTTTGGGCACCACGGCCCTCTGGTGGTGGGAGTAGGAGGCCCAGCCTTTGCTTCATGGAGCTGGAATTGAACCTCCATCCCAGTGGGCCACAGTCCCGTGCACAACCACTTCGTCACCGGGGCTCAGCCCCCAAAATATAGAATTCTTGTATGTATTTATTGTCGAAGTTGTATAATTTTTGGATAACTGATGCTATTATACATAATAATATTTAAATGTTCATTTTCCCTTTGTGTATAGTTAGTAAACAAAATAAGTACAATTTATTTTCAAATATTGCTTTTATATCCAATGCATTTGTTAAATTATCATGCTAACTATGACTAAAATTAAATATAATTCTAATTAAAATAGCATACTAAATGTAATAAAATTCCAGACTCTGGATTTTTTATTCTGTGCTTGTGTAATGTTTGAATATTAACAGTGTTGCTCCTTCCATATCAGTGAATCTGTATTTTTCTGACTAGAAATTTCATACAGTATTGAATAGAAATTATCATAATGAACTTTTTTTTTCATTTTTAATGCTGAAAAGTTACGGATAATATTGCTAACACATGTGAGTCAAAATTTGCTGGTGATAATTTTTTTAAAAAATGGTTATAGCAGCAGGTTACTAAGGAAATTTCAGAAATACAAACAAGATCCAGAAGAGAAAAATGGAAAAAAGGGTTTATCATTACTGATGTCATTCATATCTTGGATGAAACAGAGAATACCAGAAAGATATTTAACTGTGTTTTATTGACAATGCAAATGCGTCCCACAGTGTGAGTCATACTGTTTATGGGATATCTTTGTGAAAAATGACCATTCCAGAATACTATTTTGGTCATTCAAACTTAATAGGCAGCAGTCATATGTGTATCATGCTTGCAGACTTTCTTCATAGTTATCAAATATGTGTTCTACATAATTAACCCGATTCTGATGCGAGTAAGAGCATGGCATCAGGTTTGGAGGCAGATTAACAGTTTGCAGGATGCAGACGACATAGTCCTGCTTGCGAAGTGAAGAGGTCTTGAAACACTGGTGTCAGAGGACAAAGACTACAGCCTTCAGAATGCATTACATGTCAGCATGAAGAAAATAAAAATTCACACAACCAGATCCATATGCATTATTAAAAATGTAGACAGCTGAGGCCCGGTGGCATAGTGGTTGTGCGCGGGACTGCGGCCCACTGGGATGGAGGTTCAATTCCGGCTCCCAGGAGCAAAAGGCTGGGCCTCCTACTCCCACCACCTGAGGGCAGTGATGCCTAAAAAAAAAATGTAAACAATATTGGAGTTGTCAAGAATCTCAATTTACATAGATACATGATCAATATCTATAAAATCAGCAGTAGAGTTTTTAAGTGGTGGTTTTCATTGGAAAAATGTGCCGCAAAAGTTCTCTTAAAAGTGCTAAAATAGTGAAGATGTTGCCACAAGGATTCAGGTACATTCGGACAAAACCATTATATTCTGAATCACATAACATATATGTGAAATATGGATCATGGCAGAGAAAAAAAGGTAAATTTGAGAGATTTTATTTTTTAAAGGAAATTTTATCATTGAGGATACTGGATAGATCATGGAATATCAGGACCAGCAAATCTATCTTGAAAAAAGTAGAGCTAAAATGCTCCTCCGAATCAGGGAAGATAGGACTTCATCTCATGAACTCTGAATGTACCTCAGGAGAACACAGTCCCTGCAAAAGGATGTCAATCTTACAAAAGTAGAGTGTGTTAGTTTGGGGAGATGAGAGAAACAAATCCATTGAGAAAACATTCCAGCCCAAGTTCATAAGTTCAATAGTAGCCCATTATGTCTGAGAGCAATCCACAACATCCTCTTCAGACTCAACATTTGTAATGATGCTGAATGTAGAAGATCCCCGGCCAGTGGGTAGAAAGTCTTTGGATCTAGTGGTGTTGTAACCATCTAGGTACTGGCAGGGGTTTCTGCATGGCTTCTTGGCACTCAGGAATGCATCAGGGTAGGACGATTCTCCTAACGGATGTGTCACAGGAAGTGAACCTTGTCAGTCAGTGTCTCCAACGGAGTGAGAGAGTGTCTCCTACCTCCATGGAGGAAATACCAGATTTCCAAGAATTCTCAGAGGAGAAAGCCATGCCCACACAGAGGTCTTATTTGCTATCTCCAGACTGACAGGTCAGACTCCACTCCTACACTCTTAATCCTGAAATGGACACCAGATTAGGTGACTGCCGCATGGAGGGTCAGAGAAAAAGAGAAAAAGATTCAATGAGATGAACTGACTCAGTGGCTGTAAGTATGCGCTCAGACATTGTGAGGATGACAAAGAAACAGGCAGTGTTTTTACACTGAGTCAGAATGTTCTGAGGACAATGTCAGAAGAACTAGATACTTGTTTTTAACCACCAATGGATTTTCTCATTCTAAAGTGGAGAATTAAATTAATTGATTTCAAAATATTTGCCTCCTTTGAACTCTAGGAAGAAACTATATTATTCTAATTTTTAGCTTATATATATTGTGCTATTTTGCATAAGACCTATGTTTGAGATAAGTTTGAAATTTTTTCTGTTGTCACATCGTCTTATGTTAACATTGTTAAGAGTATGCTAGTCTCATACCTTTCTATAATCTTGTTTGATACATTATGGGAGAATTTATGTAAATCTGTTAGATATTTTTTTAAAGTTCTCAAGTAAGAAATATGATTCTGGGGTTGAGTCCAAGATTTCATAACTATTTGTATTCCCATAAATATTAAAGGATAATGCAAAGTGGAATATTTTCTATAATTGAAACAAGAATTCATGAAATAGGAATTATTATTAATAACTATAAAAAACAGAATTTAAGTTTCAAAAATGTAAGCAGTTTGCTCACAACATTGCTTTCTAGCCTGTCAAATAAAGAAACTAAAGAAATGCATATTTCCTGAGGATTCTTGCAGTTCTGTGATTCACCATCAGATACAAAATGCAAGCATATCACCAATATGTTTATCTAACTTTCACTTTATGTTATATTCCTTTCTCAAAATTCAACTTCACACTCTTGTATCTTTTGAAATAATTGCATAGAGTAATCTCTATCAGGGTAAAATAGCTTAACAGTACTTATATAAATTTCAAAGGGTGAATATACCTAGTACTGTATTACCAATTGGACATTTTTGACCAAGTTTCTATCCAGCTGTTGGTGTCTGAGCCATGTCCTATAAACAACCGGGATTTGCGACTCTGTTCTTTGGAGACACATAACATCCTTCATCAGCTACACTAGAGAAAAGTCCACTAAGTGATCTGGACTTTACCTCAAATTTACCTAGACTTAGGCTGAAACCCCCATCCTTATGTGGGAAGGAGAAGATGAAAAATAACCCAAGGCTATAGTACTTGCAGTTGTGGGACTTTAGTAAATATCCCCATCATTTTTATTTTGTCAAATGTAAGCCAAGCTCCTTAACACAAAACCAGAAGATCCAAAAGTGAGGATGACACACCGTTTCTCTTTCAGATTCTCTTCCATATTCTTTCAGACCACTGTTAGGAACTTGGTTATCTCTGAAACACTCCTTTCCCCTTTGTGGCTACTCACCCTTTTGTCTCGTCCTCAATGATGAGACCTCCTCAGTGTTTGCTTTCTTCATATCTCCCATTCAAACCTTTTCTTTGCAACCCCCCGGGCATTTATTTTCCCTGTGAGGTCCATGTCTTATAGTGATACTACCCTCTGCTAGTATCCATTGTCATAATATATTACGTATCTCCCTGACTAGATCAAAGACTTGTTATACTTAGAAGTTATATTTGATTTATTTTTCTCCATAGTTCTTCCTTTCATACTGAGTTATTTAAGCATGCATACAGAATGGCTATAAAACAAGGTTCAACTTTCATGCTCTTTTAGACTATTAACAAGCTCAGCAGTGTCCCTTTTCCTCTAATATGGTTCTGGCAGGGCCCGCAGCTTTACCTGAGGCTCACATTCTTCACATTTCACGTGTCAACATGTAACTCTCTGAACTCAAACTTTTATCTTTACGTTTGCCTCTTCTTTTATTGGGTGCATATTTGAGAATAGTGTGATCTTCAATGAGGAGACCACAATTTCAGTTTACACTAAGCATGTGCCACTTTCAGTCTTTAGTGTGCACAAAAAGGTGAAGTCCTCAGATTTTCCCAATCATGAATATCTACATGTTCTGCTGGTATAACTGGATGGTTGATTTCAGGCAGGAAAATATCACAGAGAGCTTGGCAATGGTGTTCATTTGTGTTTATCTTCTTCATTTTCTCAGTTGTAGTCATTCATGCCTAGTAAATTCTCTTTCTTATCTTAATTCTTACTGTATTACTCAGTGGTTGTATTTCATGTCATTTTCATTTTAACTTTCTGCTTCTATACTTGTCTGAGTATCTTCTTCACTTGTAATAAAAGCAAGCAAGTAGTTGATTTTTAAGAATCTGTAGATGTAGTATGTATTAATGTATAATAAATGCAGATGCATATAATCACAGTGTCTGCCTTTTGAGCTTGCACACACACACACACACACACACACTCCATCCTCATTGGTTAGAATTATTGATTAGGATTCCTTGCAACTTATGTAATTAAAACTATTCCTTTTCCTAGTTACTTAGAAAAAAAACCCTAAACGTCACTTATTCCCTTTTTCTGTGTTTTTTTTTTCAGGTATATGTATTAAGTGCTTGCTGTTTATTAGCTTTGAAAGTGCTAATGAATAGATTATATATATAACATATATACACAAATATGAAAGCTGAACTATATATGTTTACACAAATGGATTATGCATATTCCACCTCTTGGAGTCGAATTTTAGTGGATGATTCAGACAATACCTAATGTAAACAAATGTAATGCATAAGTAGATTTGCAAAATACTCAAGACTAAAAATGATTAGATGAAATTAAAATCATTGGCTTTACTCAGAGAAGTATTGCCACGTGCCAGAGTTAATCTATATTTTGGGTTTGGCTCCATTAAAATGTAAGATTTGGGGCGAGGGAAGACTTCAGGAACTAGAGGAATGTTGCATGCATCATCACTGCCTGGCTGCCCCTTGACTGGTCTGTCTCTTCCCCATGACTCCCCTGTAAATGGGTGACTAATTACCCACCACTGGGTCTTAGGTCCCCTCCCAGCTCTTCCCCTCATTTGTAATGATGTGATTCTTGTTCTTTATTGCTCAATACCTGCTCCCTTCGGCTCCTCTTGATCACACAGACTGCTGTGCTTCTTCCATGTGGCCTTTGCTGTTTCTGTGCCAAATGGCGACTCATTTATCTTCAAGTCTTTGAGATTCCAGATATTTAATCATATGGTAGCTGAGCACCATCCGTTTCTTCTACTCTCATGGTCCCAACTCTACCATACAAATCTTGATGGACTGGTAGAGAAGGGAGCTATAGATATGGGGAAGCCAAGAAGGATGAGCCCCTTCGGGCCAATGGTGAGATTGGAGCTGCTGCATGGGTGAATAGAGGGTGGGGTAGAGAGAGATGGAACCAACTGCAAGAGTATGTACTTAAGCTCCTATTTGAAGGACAGACATCAAAGAAGTGGGTTGGGGGAGAGGTCGAGGTGTAAGATATGACAGAACAATAATAATGTATAAAATATTGAGAATTGGTGGGGAAAGGAGAGCAGGGGAAGAAGGGAAAGAGTGGAAAGTCGTTATCAAGGGCTTAAGGGGAAAGGCAGATGTTTGGACAATGATAGCAGTGGACATGTGAAGGTGCTTGGCACAGTATGTTTATGTACTGTGAAAAACAATGTATGAGCCCCCAATAAAATGATTTTTAATTAAAAAATGTAATATTTGGATAAATCAATGAGTTGATAATGGAGTGAAACAGTTGGGGGAAGTTGTCTTTGGAGAAAAGGTTTGAGAGCATGCCTGGCGAGTGAGTTCAAGAGCCAACTGGAATTGGTGGAGTAGACCAGTGAAGGAGTAGGACAGAGGAAATTATTCTGAGAGGTTGGAGGGCGCTAGATTTATTGAATGTTGCTTCCACTATAAGACCCAAGCACACTCCAAATTAGCATCTTGAGAAGAAGACATACAAAAAGATGATGAATAGCAGCCATTCAGAAGATAAAAGAAAAACTGAGCGCGTGTAGTACCCTACAGGTCAAGAGAAGAAACTACGTTTGGGAAGTAACTGGCTATGTAAAATGCTAAGAATCAGTTCAGGGGAATAAGGGAACTAGAATTAACCATTTGGTTTAGAGATAGAGAAATCATTAGTATCTCATCAAGCACAGATTGAGGGGAACCATAAAAGTATAATCCTAATGAAGTAACTTTAAGAATTTTGCAGAAGAGAGACTGGAAAGAGTGAAAAGAGACAATTTTGCAGAATTTGCCAGCATGGGATATCAGATTCAGTCAAAGTTTGAACTAGTTGTAGAAGTTTAAGAGCAGAGACCTGTTAGCATATTTGAAAGCCAATCAGAAAAATAGAGACTATTCACTATGACAGAAAATTAGAGACAATTCTGGTCTCCTGTCGCTGAGTCAGGCGGAGGGATACAAGCGTGTTCTACGGTGCAGGATGAAGGGCTGTCCCAGTGCTCTGGGTGAGTTGATCTTGTTGTCGGTGACTCCATTGCTCTCTGGGAACCCCATGCGTGCAGAGTTGAGCCCTTTCATAAGTTCTCAATGATGGGAGGTTTTTAAAACAGTTGCCAGGTCTGGGTTCCTTGGAACAGTCTCAGCTTTCAGTCTAGCTCTTAACTACATCACTCAGAACTCTGTGAACAAAAACTGAATTGATATTGTAAAACATTTTTTAAAGTCATTTCAGTGTTGTCCCTGATGGCTTAAAGCTAGGATACCAACTGTGAACAAAGACTGGGAAAGTGATATTGCAGGTCTGGGTAGAGAAAACACATGAAATAGTAGAACAGAGAATGGATCAGTAACACGAGTTGTGATCACCCACCTGAATTACAGCCTACTTGAAGTTTATTGTTTTATAATGAAAGAAAGCAGTGAATTATTCTATTATTTTCTTGTCTTATTTTGAGACACGCACATATATATGTGCAGACATAAATTACGTATAACATTGAATTTAACAGGCATTACGGTTGTACATTTACTAAATAATTAAAAAGAATTACATTTGAACAATGGTTTTGGTGAAGACTATTGAAAGTAACATGGATCACCCAAAGAACACACACTGGTCTTGGAAGAAGTATAGTCAGAATGCTTCTGAGAGGCGAGGATGGCAAGACTTTGTCTCACACTACTTTGGACCTGTAATCAGGCGAGGCCAATCCCGGGAGGACATCATGCTTGGTAAAGTAGGGGACAGTGAAAAAGAGAAAGGCCTTTAGAAAGAAGGATCGACACAGTGGCTGCAACAACATTGGCCTCAGACATCAGAACTCTTTGTCAGAATGGTACTGGACTGGGTAAGGATTTGTTCTCTTCTACATAGGGTCACAAGGAGTAGAAACCTAATCTGATGTAGTTAAGAGAAACACCTGCATGATGTTGCATGAGCATGAAGCAAGAACTCCAAGGAGTCAGATAGTTTGCAAGGAAATATTTATATAGACTGCTTAGGGCATTTGAATGACAAAGGGCATTGCGGGATAAACCATAACAAAATTGGGATCCATGAATTGAAATATCCCGTGTAAAGTGTGACTAGTGTTGGGTTTTAAAGGGATGCCATTTGAAAAGAATTACTTTTCGATGAAGTCTGCTCATTACTGAAATGTTTCCTGAGAACCTCTGCTTCTCCCAGTGTGTGTTGTTCCACTGGAGCTGTTGAGCGCAGTGGTTCCCAACCTTTCTAAAGCCGCAATCCTTTAATACACATCCTCATGTCGTGGGAGCCCCCAACCATGAATTTATTTTTGTTGCTATTTCTTTGTGGTTTTTTGTTTGTCTGTCTGTTTGTTTGTTTGTTTGTGGACATCACTGCCTCTGCTGGTCGTGGGCGCTACCCAGTGCCACTCCTGAGAGCCGCCACTGGATTTGAACCTTCAAGCCCGTGGGCTGCAGTCCCGCACTCAACCACTTACGCCACTGGGGCTCAGCCCTTGTTGCTATTTCATAGCTGTAATTATTCTGCTATTATGCATTGGGCCTGTGAAAGAGTTGTTAAATGCCAAAGGGGTCGCGACACAGGCTGAGAATGCAGTTTAGCGCAAAATAGAAAAACATGCGTGCCCCTATCTTACACTATTTTTAACAGCTCTCTGTCATTTCATTTTATTTTGAACATTCTGTCACTTATTAACTCCTCCTTTGATGCATTGGTAATTTTTGCTGTTTTTAGGGTAGTTTTTGCTGTTTTAGGATCTCTATCTGGACTGAGTAAGTGCTAAGTGCTAGACTGCTACACAGAAGATTGATAGCTCAAGTGTCTGGAAAGAAACGCTTGGGAATGTTGGATTAAATCAGTCAAATACTCTGACATATATGGCTTGCCACAAGCTGGGGGTCACAACTCCGCAACTACAACCCCAGAACAAGATAGACTGTCTTCCTGGAGGTTGTTTTTGGGGTCTTACAAGTGTGGTTATATCTGCATCAATACCCTCGAGAGTCACAGGTTCATCCACACCTCCAAGATGGTCACATGATCACACACTCTGAAATGTATCCCATGTACATGTTCACTTTGATGGAGCTTCCAAACCAGACTTATGTCTTAGATTCTATATCTAGATCATGAAATAATCGGGATATGGCACACGTGCATCCTAGTGCTCAGAGAGCAGTTGTCATATGACATTCAGTCTCACATCTCCAACTGCATACGTGATAAATTCACTGGATAATTTCCTCACTCAACTAGTTTAAGAAAAGGGTAAGCTCACTTTATTACCTACCTTGCTATGTAAACTCATCATTCCAACGTGTTTTCTCTTTCTCTTAATCAATGCTATTTTCCAAAGCAACTGTGTTTTAAATTCCAGGAGGTACATTTTTATCTCTTCTGCAATGATCAGATAATTTATTTTTTCTAAGGATTATAAATGTTTAACTTAGCATTTTTCTTCCACTCATTCTTTTTTATGTGTATCATTCTTTTTATTGACTATTCATTAATTCATTTATTCCACATTATTTTCTATGGATCCCCGGAGTGCCAGAGACTATGCCAATTGTTTGAGATAAAGTATTAATACATCTAGCAAAACACATAGTCTCATGGAGTTTACATTCCAAATAAAGTACGAAGAAAGCATTGTCATCTATATGTCCAATTTGCTGTAATAAATTTAGTCATAAGGACAGTCTCCTTGTGAAAATGACATCTAAATAGACACAAGAGTAATTTACTGTCAATTTCCCTGACTATTGCAGATCTCTAGCATCTCAACTGCTCCCACATACCTACCTCCTCTTTTCCTCAGTTAAAGATACACTATCTAATTTAGCCACCGAAAACATTGTAACTTTGCATTATTACACTATTTGTCTCACCAAGATTATTGATGGATTGGAGTGCGGATTCTCTGAGAATAAGACTCTATCCAATTCTATATCAATGCTCCATATATAGAGCCTTAAAATTGAAAGTTAAGAGATCAGAATTCTATTCCCATATTTTCTACTAATTTATTTTAGTCCCCAGATAAGATATTTCAGCTTCTCATTAGTGAAAGACTGCAGTTGTGTGATCCCCAGGGTTTCTTCTGGTTGTAAAACTCCCTGAGTTCATATAGGTCATAAATAATTATGAAAATAAAATTGCAGAAAATTATTATTTTCTATTTTAGAATTATTATTCAAATTGTAGCAACAGAATGTTTATCAGTTCATGACATTTTTTCTTTGCTAATAATTTGTGATAGCAGACATAAACATTTAACAAGATATTCCTCAGAGGAAAGCTAACCTTCTAAGGAGAAAACTCAGGGGAGTCACAATTAAGGACTCAAAATAATTAGCCTGGTTTTTACAGTGTTGCATGCATTCCACTATTAGAATTTAGTTTCCATCAAGAAGGTGAACTAACCCTAAGTGCATTTATCATTCTAGGAATAATTATTATACTCAGTTTCTAGCGGCACCTTCGTTATCAAATAATTCATCTTGTTAAGAGAAGGCACCTTAATTTTTTCTTCCTTCCCACTATCTCAGTATCTTAATTGCAGTGGCTCATGAGCTGAGGCTATTTGTGCCTTTATTTATTTATTTATTTATTTATGTGTGCAGCTCTACGGATGTGTCACAGAATTGTGACTACAACGTCTCGTAATTGATGGGAACAAATTCTTCTGGGATGTAATCCTACAGCTGCAGGCGGTGAGGCAAGCAATGAATGGAAAGTAAATGGGTTCAGGAGCTCAAGAGACATTGATGTTGCTGGAGGCAGGGGGATGGACAGCCACTAATCACTACAGTTACACAGTGGGAAGGAAGCATGCACTAGATTTGTTTCACTAACATTATGCATCAGAATCACTTGGTGGTTATGATCAGGTGTTGGCCTCCCAAACCGATTTGCCTTTACTGTGACATTACCAGCACTTCAATCGATGCTGCTAGTTATAGTGATTACTAGATCTTTTATTTCAAGTGTTCAAGGTCAGGATATTGATTTTCTCCATAGTTTTGAAGTCACTCTTTGTCTTTTTTTCCCCATCTTAAATACATGCTACAGAGACCAATGTTCTATTTAGCTGGGAATATTAAGACCACGTCTATACATATTTTAACTTGCCTTTGCCAAATTTAAAACCAGAGAACTTTATTTTAGACACAGCCTGGTCTTTGTAGATTAGGTACATGATCTTGAGAAAATAAGAACTATGTATTGGCAATTTGGGGATAAGAATAAATTAAAAGATTCAAAATGGTTAGATTCTTCAGAATTTCAATAAAATATGGAGTGTTTATGGTGTGTAGGTGCTATATTACGGTTCTGAAATACAGAATGCATTTAATCAATGTTTTCTCAACTCACAATAAAGAAACCCAAAGTATTTCAATGTGTATATTGCTTAGTAGTATCATAAACAAAATTTTCTATGGAAGCACAAAATGGGAAACTATTAATTTCATTGGATAGTTTGAGACCATAAAGTAGATATTTACTGCATGATAAAATTATAACAAAACAGCAATTATTGATATTGTGTGCATGAATTTATAATACATACAATGTTCCAGCAGATTCTTTTCTGGTGTTGTCCTTTTTGATATTCATGAGCCAACACCTATAGAGTTTGCAAAGATAAAAGAAATAATAATGAAAACAAAAAAAGTCATTTGGCTCAGAAAAGAATTGACTTGTGGCATCGACATTGGAAAGGAGCCCGGCTAAACCTGAGCGTTTGTTTATGTATTAATAAGTACAAAATGATGTCCTCTAGGACGAAAAGCAGGAGGCCTGTTTCAGAGTCTCTTCAAGTTTTGTAGAATGATGTAGGCACCCTTGCCTTTCTCACAACTTTAATGAAATGTGTGCATTGCTGTCCCAGATTTCTCAAATATGTAAAGTTGCATTTTTTCACCTGAAAAACATACTGGTTTTATAGAGAAAAATAGGATATACTTTGACTTTCCATGTAGAGTATGAATATATGAAGCATGTCTTATACTCACACCTCCCAAAATCAATGCCCAATGTTTTGGTATTTGTGGATTTCTACTAAATACTTGTGTGTATATATATAGAGAGAGAATTATTGATTCCTGGCTTTGCATTCTTGGCTTTTCAACAAATCAAAAATTTCATGAAGGTGCATATGTCACTGCTTTTGATATTAAAGATGACATCAACAAAACAATTAAATAAAAACCATTGGTTTATTATAAAGCATTCCTACTGGTGCGACACATTCGGCATTGAGCTACAACATTGAGTTACATTTTGAACTTTACAGTTAATACCTTAAAAGACTTGTCTCCTTGTAAATAAAAAAAATCAGGCACAAAGTTAACTCATATATCCAGTTTGAAAGAATTTAATGACTGCATCACCATATGGTATTTCTCTCATGTGCCATGAGCCATACTAAGCAGAAAAAGGTCAGAAAAAAAAAATCACTGCACCACAGTGCTTGTCATGGATTGCAGTCTCCTGCTGAAATACTCAAGAAGTATTCAGTATTTGTGTCAGCTTTCAGCAGGCACAAGGTAATGAATCTGAATCTGTGTACAAATCAAATACCAACCAAATAATAACTCCCTCCCAATAGAAACACTTTCATTTATTCTTGCTTTCCTTTGTTATCCTTTCTGGTCATTTCTTGAGTCATCAGACATCAGGCTACCTTAGAACTGAACTTTTACCCTCCCGAGAATGAAGGAAATATTTTGAGGACACATTAAAGTTAAAATATTTTGAAAACTAAAATGCTCTTAAATTTGTGATGTCTGTAGGGATGACTGCAAAGTTTACTTTGACACTGATAGAGGCCAGGTTAATAAAACAGAAGACATTTTATTACAATTGCTTGTAGTCATGAAGCATTCCTTAAATACTGTCAAATTACTCTCTTCCAAATAATTTAAGTTTGACTATGTTTGACTGAAATGTTAAAGAGTAATCAAATCTCATAAGAAATAAACATAACTTATGGAATAGCACTGTTTCCATTTTCTCCATGGAAGGGAAAAGGAACAAAGGTCAAGATTGGTGGTGTAATGAATAAACAGTAATAGTCTCTGTAGAGAGAGACCTTGTACTACTTTGTTTCCAACACTTAGTACTTGTGAGTGTGATTTAAAATTTCTGTTACTAGAGTTTCTTGGGAAAAACCTGCTTCTTTAAACAAAAGGAAGTTGTTCAGTGAAAATGCTGTGTTGATAAGTTTTTATAAAAAGTTATGCTTCCTGCAT
The DNA here is from genome assembly GCA_004026705.1 of Nesogale talazaci. NCBI lineage: Eukaryota > Metazoa > Chordata > Mammalia > Afrosoricida > Tenrecidae > Nesogale > Nesogale talazaci. The sequence continues at coordinate 66,465 of PVJH01003814.1, read as the reverse complement.
AAGGAATCATCCTGATTATATGAAACTTTTATCTCTTGGGGATTTCATACACATATACTATACTTTTTGTGTTACTTCATGTATTAAAAAGGTTTAGACAATATTAGAAAATTCTTACCACAATAACATAGGTGCCACATTTTATTTATCAAAACTCAAAAGTTTTAAAAACACTCGAGCGTCAGCATGCAATACATTGGAACAGTTTTATATATAAAATACCATAAATGAAAGATATTAAGCCATAATGGTATACTAAGCTCTATGATCAGGATGTAAGACAATCTTTGCAACTTGATCTTAAAAAACATATAAACCACTTTATCTTTATGTGCTTTTGAAGAGATGATTGCTTTCTCTTTTTAAAAATACTTTTACTGGTGGCTCTTACATCTCTTGTCACAATCCATATATTCCTTCAATATGCCAAGCACATTTGCATATACGCTACCATCATCATTTTCAAAGCATTTTCTTCCCACTTGAGCCCCTGATATCAGCTCCCCATTTCTTCCACCTCCCCCCTGCCTGCCCTCCCTCATCAACTCTTGCTAAGTTATAGATTATTTTTTTCCATATCTTCATCATCCTCCATTGCCCCCCACCCACTCCTCTACCATTTGTCCTGCTGGGAAGTATGCTAGTCTGGGTAGACTAGAGAAAAAAATTCATAAACACGCATATGTATATAAGGGAGAGGTGATGAGGACTTGAGCACTGAGAAAACATCCCAGCCCACTTCAGATCAAGTCCACAAGTCCGATATTAGCCTATATATCTCATACCAATGTGTAAAGTCCTCTTCAGGTTCACGTAGGACATGCAATGACATCAAATACAGGACAGTCACAGGCCAGTTGTAGAAAGTTTTTGGATTCAGTGACATTGTAAGCATCTCAGTGCTGCCAGGGACCTCTCTGTGACTTCTCAAGCACCTCAGCATTGGCAGGGATCTCTAAGTGACTTTCCTGGCTTCAGAGGTCTGATTGTATCAGGGTAAGTCCATGTGGCTTCTCCTCTGCGATGTCTCACAGGGAGTCAACCTTGTGTCTTGTCAGTCTCTAAGAGACTAAGCACTGAGTACCTCACCTCCAATGGGGAAAGATGGTCAGAATTCTCAGAATTCTCAAAAGAAAGCCAGGCCCACACAGACGTGTTCTTGGCTATCTCCAGATAGACAGGCTAGAATCCACTCCTACACTCAATCCTCAAATTCACACCAGATTAGGTGACTGCCACAGAGGGAGTTCTAGGTTAATCCCAGTAATCTATTCTCCCTTTCTCTCCCCACACTCCCCTAATCCTCCTGGTATCTCTAATCTCCTTGTTGACCCTAGGGGTTTATCTATTCTGAATTCCCTGTGTTGTGAACTCTTAGCTGTAGCAGTGTGTCTGTAGCAGTGTGCATGATCTGGTCTAATCTGATTTATAAAAAGAATTGAGATCAGGATATTGGGGTGAAGGAAGCACCCAAGATCTAAAAGAAAATGTGTTTCCTCAGTGCTATACTGCACCGTGATAGGCTCATCTCTTCCCTGTGACCTCTCTGTGAGGGGATGTCAAATTTTCTAAAGATGGGCATTGGATCATCACTTCATAACCAACACCAACACTCCATTTACCATGGATATAGTTTTACTCTGAGTCCTAGATACTTGATACATGATCCCATCAAGACCTTATGATCACACAAGCTGTTATTCTTTTTCCATGTAGGCTACTTTGCTTCTGAGCTAGATGGACGCTTGTTTATCTTCAAGCCTTTGAGTCCAGATGCTATAACTTTTGAAAGCTGAGCACCATCAGCTTTCTTCACCACATTTGATTATGTATCCATATTGTCTTCAATCATGTTGGAAGGGAACAATAAGCGAACTAAAATCAATGGAAGGAAAGTTGTAGAGTGTCTAGGAGGGCTCAATCAAAGGCAATATAATAGCGAGGAATTATTAAAACCAAATGAAGGTGGAATGTGGTAGGGGGACAAGTAGGAAGTGAAAGGAAATAGAGGAAACAACCAGGAGGTAAAGAACATTTGTAGAGGCCCAAAGACTGGTGTGTGTGTGTGTGTGTGTGTGTGTGTGTGTGTGTAAAATAGAGCTAGGTACTCATATCTATATGTTAAGGATAGATATGGTTGCAGATGGATATTGGGCCTTGACTCAAGTAATCCCTCAACACAAGAGCACTTTGTTCTAACAATCTGACATTCTGTGATGCTCACTTTCCCAACAAATGATTGATTTCAAGTGAATGATAATACAAAAACAATGTCAGGGATTTATTTTGCCATGGTTGGTGAGCTATAGTTCTACCAGACCAATGTTTGGTATCTGTGTTTGCAACTGTCTCTTTAGACGGTCAATTTTAATTTTTACCTATAGTATTTTATTATATTATTTTGAGTAAGTTTTCTGGTTTATGCTTCACATATTATTCAATTTAATCATTCTTTCATAATAAGGAGAGTCGTACAAAATCACTATAATTAATTTCAGAATATTTTCTTCTCTTATTTATTATTGATAACTCTTAATTTCCCCCCATCATCTCAGTCATTGCTCTAGGTATGATAATTATTAATCCAGACATTGTTGCTTTGGATTTGCCTATTCTAGATTCATATACAGCAAATCTTACAAAGCACGAATATGAAGGAGATAAAATAACAAAAAATAGCAAAGACTTAGACAAAACATAGATAAAACCCCAATAGAAAAGAAAGCAGAAAACATTAAATACTGAAGCTAAAATGGATCCAAAGGGAGCTCAAATGACAAAATATTACAATTTAACTGATGTACATCTTCCATAATCAACTTTATAATGCTCTCTGTCTGAGAGCAAGGCTATACATATCTCTAGACTACACTCAAAGCCTATCCACTTAGAGGTGTAACCCATGTGTGGATCCTGCAAACAAATTTTGAGCTTCTACTGCTGTCCAAAGCCTTCCTGCAAGGTTGGTCAGCTAAGTACCCATGGAAGAAGCCCACCAGTCTGTGTGTTCCAAGTGTTGTAAATAATGAAATTCAAACTTGACAAAGGGAATGGTATCAGGTCATGCATTTCAGACCGTCCATGTTAATAGAAGCTGCTGCTGCTGCTGCTGTTGTTAAGTGCTTCCGAGTCAGCTTGGACCAAGAGCAGCCCTGCATGCAACAGAATGCAGCCTGACCTGGGCCTGCACTAGCCTCACCGCTGTCTCCATTCTCGGCCCTTTGCTGCAGCCATGGCGTCTTCCCATCTGCCGAGGCCTTTTCTCTTTTCCCCGATCCTCTCCTTTGCCAAACATGATATCCTTCTGGAGGATTAGGGATCCTCTGACAACATGTCTAGAATGCATAAGATGAAGTCTTGACATCCTTTATGCCAAGGAGCACCCTGGCTCCACTTGCAAGACAAATAGGTATATCCTTCTAGAAATCTGTGGTAGTTCACATAATCTCTTGACAATTCGAGCATTTCACAGGGAAGGGGTGGAATTTAGCCTATCAATTAGACCATAGCCAATGAGACCTCTATGTGGGCAGGACATTTACCTGAGGATTCTGGCCACACCAGAAATCCCTCACTGGAGGCAAGAGTCTCTCTCTCTCTCTCTCTCTCTCTCTCTCTCTCTTTCTGTCTGTCTCTGTCTCTCTCTCTCCTTCCTCCCCGATGGAGAGAGGCTGATGGATCCAGACTTCAGGAGGTGGAGAAGACACATGGAGACCTAGAGTTGGCAGTCCACAGATGCTTACAAAGTCAGTGTATCCACAAAAATTTTCACCCACTGGCATGAGATCTTTCTGCAGTTAGCATCATTGGCATATGTTTCATGAATCTGAAGAGGACTTTATAGACTGATATCGGGCACATGGGCTAATATCAGACTAATGGATTGATCTAGAATAGACTGGGATATTTTCTCAATATTCAACTGCTCTTGTATTTAAAGCTCTTTTCTATACCCATATGAGTGTCTATGGATTTGTTTCTCTAGTCTACCCAGACTAATACACAATCTATGCTACTTTCAATATTCTTTTCCAGCATCAAAATTAGAGCATATCAATTCTTCTTCAGTATTTTTTAATCAATGTGCAATTTTCACATGCATATGAGGCAAATGAAATAACAAGGTTTGGGTCAGTCACACCTTAATCCTCAAAGTAACATCCTTAAGTCTTGTTTAGCAGATATTCCCATGACATCTTTTCTTTTTATTTCTTGACTGCTGCTTCTAGGAGCATTAATAAGGTATTCAAGCAAGACAAAACCCGGGAAAACTTCAGTCTTTTCTCCATGTATCTTGAGATTGCCTACTGATCTAGTTGTGAGGATTTGGGTATTCTTTGCATAGAGAGATAATCTGTACTGAGAGATGCAAATCTTAATCTTCATCAGCAAGTGTTTCAGATCCTTCTCATTTTTAGCAAACAAGGTTTTTTCTTCAGCAGATTACAGGTTGTTAATAAGTCTTACTCCAATTCTGGTGCACAAATTCCTCATGATCCATGTTAAAGTTCTTAATGAGCACAATGAAGTGTTCTGAAATTCTGATTCCTCTAAAGGTTATCCATGGTTTGTTATGAAACCTTGGTATAGTCAGTAAAACACTAGTAGTCATATTTCTGTGATTCTTCCTTTGAGCCAAGATTGATCTGACATCAGTAATGATACCCTTTGTTCCATGTCCTCTTTTGAATCATGCTCCATATCATTGTACTTCTTCATTGTCTGTGACAATGAATGGATGCTCCCCTGAACCGTGCTCAGTTTGGGTGACCCTCATGACTTTAGAAATACCAAGACATAATTTTCAGTATCACAAGTCATCAAAGTATTACAAACTGGCAGACATGTGCTGGAGAAGCTAAAAGTATGACTTAAATATTTTATAACTTCTAAAATAGCATTATTTTCAATATCCACTTAAGAAAATTTTGTATTTCCAAATTGACAAAAAGGTGTAAGACAACTAATGCACAAGAATTAGTGTATGAAATGGCCTTTGATAAGAAACATTTGCCTAGATTTAAAAAGCATGGCGACCAACCCCTCAGGACCAGTAGTGAGAGTGGAGATGCCAAAAGCGTGGAGGGAAGCTGGGGTGGAGAGGGGGAGTCGATTACAAGGATCTACATATAACCTATCTGGAGGATGGACAGTGGGTGAGTGGGTGAGGGGAGTTGTCTAGCAGTGTAGGATATGACAAAATAATAATTATGAAATATAAAGGGTTGGTGGGGGAGGGGGAGAAGGCTGATGGGAAGGGGATTAAAAAGCTGATATAAAGGGCTCAGGTAGAAAAGCAGATGGTCTCAGAAGGATGATCCAGCGGGCATGCAAAGGTGCTTGACACAATATATGCTTGTATGTATTATGAGCCCCCAATAGAAAGTTTAAAAAGAAAAGCATGGCGAATATAGGCTTATTTTATCTCATGTGTATAATAAATGGTTACATTAACTATTCTGCATTTCATTCACATTAGGTTTTGTGATTCATAATTAAAACCAGGAGCCCTGATTATGGATTGGGCTGATAATCTCAGTCAATAGTTCCAAAGCACCTACCACTCTGCTGGAGGAAATAGGACTTTCCACCCCTTTAAACACTTGCAAGCTCAAACACTCAAAGGAACAATTATCTGTCCGATGCTGTCACTATGAGTCAGAATCAAATTGATGGCAGTGAGTTCCAATTAAGATAAACGGTAAAAGCACCACTGTATGATAGGGAGGTTTGCTGTGCCAACGTGGTCAACGAAGACGGGTAGGCTAGTTGTGCCAACATGGCCAATGAAGACATGTGAGATTAATTGAAGGATGGAGCTCTAAATCACCCGGCGACCTTCACCTTTCTCTCTCTTGCTCTTGGTTCATCGAACCTTGCTCAAGGATGGCTGCCTTGTTCGTATTGTGCCGTGATCTCCAAGCTACACTACCTGTGGGACACCTAATCATGGCCTGTGTCCTGCGAGTTGCTTCGCCACGTTCTTGGAATATGCATTTCTTGAGCTGGGGACTGTCAGACCCTGTTATCTGGCTGGCTGTTGGTGACCTGTCTTCCTGTTTGCTACTGGTGGTTGATAGCCTGAATTGCTCTACAGAGGACTACCCGGTGGCTGTCCAGACTTGAAGGACTGCCAGTGTATTTGCTGTCTCATGTAAGTGAGTTACACTGAGCCGTTTGTACTATTATTCAAATTCACCATTTTTTCACTATTCCTAAAGTCGCTGTTGAGCTTGTGTGTGCATATGAGGCATGTAAAATCACCATGGCTTAGGTCAGGGATACCTTAGTCTTCCACAGAATAGCTTTTCTTTTTAACATTTTAGAGAAATCTTCTACATTTGGTTCACTCAATACCACATGCCATTTCATTTTTTTGACTGTTGTTTCCATGGGTATTGTCTATGGATGCAAGTAAAATTAAATTTGTGACACTCTCACTGTCTGTGTTTCTCAATTTTTGTGGCAAAGTGTCCAACAATATATTCTATTTATTCACTATCACTTAGCAAATGTCTGTATGCTCCCAGTGTCTCAGGGTAAGTTAGGGGAAAAGAGTCATTTAAGACAGAGTATAATTTCTAGTTCTGCATTTACCATATGGGTTCTATGCTTTCAAGTACTGATAATTATTCTCTATTCAGTTCAAGAGAGTCACAAGTTTGTTGATTGAAGATGAGACAGAAAGAGATTGTTTCACTTGAGGTTTATTTTTCCATCATCGCATTAACTCTATAAAACACAACTAACAAATACATGGAAAGATTAACCAAATGAGAACTACATGGATGCACCAAATTGGATAGTTAAATGTAATTTGGAAAAATGATTTATATCAAGGTGCATTCAGGTTGTAGGGAAGCTACAGGCAGTGATAAAATGAGCATACTACGCCTAACCAGGAAAGGGCGAATGGGTAAGAAAGGGAAGCGGCTGCATGAAGGGTGGTGTGGAGAAAGCTAACTGATGGGGTCCGTGCGCACCGGTGAAAGGATGCTGTGACCTTCCCCTCCATCCTTTCCTGCTCCCCTGGAGGCCGCAGAAGAGCGCGTGCACAAAGTGGAGAGGGAGGGAGAGAAGGCCTGAAGAAGCACAGAGAAGACGCTCTGAATCCTAAGACTATATGGGAAAGTTAGCCTAAATGAACAAAATAGATCTTGAACAATAAAATGTTTCTAAGCACTCCTTAATTGCAGAGTTCAGGAATGCCATCTGTTTGTCTATGTTTTCAAAAGTATAGAGTACCCTGCTCTGGCAATTTCAATAATCATCGTAAAATCATTTAAAATATTTGAACATAGTATATGTGTTACCCAGCTATATTTTAAGACATCACACCCTGTCCAAGAGATTTTAAGGTTGAGATGTGGATCCAAAGATTCTGTTTCTCATTTAAATGCACATTTTAAAAGTCAGTATGTTCTACCTGTCTTACTTGGTAAGTAAAATAATTATTGATATCAAGAAACTGCAGAAATAATTTTAGCACATTTTAACAGAACCAAAGCTGGGGAAATGTTTTTTGTAGTTGACGGATTTGTATTCATATACTCCATCACTCAGGATTAATTGATATTCGATAAATATTTGTTTAACTGGATTAAATTTCAAGTCAGCAATTGCTCATTTCCCTAGGCATATTAATATGCCATTGTAAGAAAATTATTATTTATGTTCACAATGCATTTTGACCAATTTTCCAATGAGTAGCAAATATTTAGACTTATCACCAGGTAGTCTCTGTTGTCTCTAAAATCCTTAGATATCTTATATACAAATTTTTATAGGGAACAAAAAAATTCCTTGACTCATATGGCATTTTAGTCACATTTAGCAGAAAAATGTAATAGATTGAGTGAAGAGCTACTAAAAATATTCTAAAGACTTGATTTTTACATTAAAATGATTTTTTTCTCCCTTAAAAGCGGTGCACTCGGGTGGAATTCACTTGGACATCTTTCCTAAGGATATATAATTTAAATAAATCACATAAAATTAATTTTGTATCTATGACAAAGTTTATTATAAGAAATAGACTTAAAAAAGCAGATGACACTCTTTAATAGTATAAAAGATATATCCATGGTCTGAGAAGAAACTTGGCCACTAGAGGGCACTGCTGCCCTTTATCCAACAAGTGTAGCCCTATAAATCCTGAAGATGGAAGAGCCTTGAAGTTCAATGAGGCATATTTGGAATGTGAGAGGAAATGCTCTAAAGGAAGAAAAATAATTTCAGGAGAGTTAATATTATTTATATGACAGTTTGAGAACTGTGCGCCCTTCTGTAAAACTAATTGTACTCATGTTTGGAATGATGTATACAAATACACATCAAAGAGAAAGATATTTATATCACAGTGGGTGTGCTTACATGAATTTTGTTGTCCATTGTTTGTAAATATTCATGTTTCTCATAACTTGAAGCAAAATAGTAATAATAAAATAGATACATAGACTTGGTAAGCTTCTGTTAGAATTGCTTTTATATATTTAGAGACACACTGTATATCCATATAGTATATGCTCATAGTAATACCCAGCGTGAAGAGGTGATGACAGGTAGTTCAGTCACAAATTTAAAGAGGAAAAATTAATGTTCTGAATGCCATTGCTTGTCCAAATCACTGAATATATATTTGGACTCAATGTATATTTGTATGTATCTTATATAAACATGGATGGAGAGGGTTTATTTTTTCCTGTAAAATAGAGCAATAGCCAAAATTAAATACTGCAATGTGCACACACATCTACTCATTCATAATATACCCATTTGGGCTTTGTGAAATGAAAATGAATTATTTTAAGTGCATCTATAAGTCAGGATTTTTTTAAAGTAAATTCACCCATAGCAACATATAGACAATCACACACATTAAGGACTTTACACATGAGGCAAGTCAGGACTGGTAAGTGAGAAATCTGTATGACTGGTGTTGCTGCATGTTTGATAGTCAGAACATCGACTTTAGCCTTGAGGAAGAATTTCCTCTTCCCTGGGAAATCACATTTTGTCTTACTATTTTCAAACTATTAAGTAAGGCCCATCCACAATGTTGTTGATGATCTCTTTCACGTAAAGTCAATAGATTGGAAAAATGAATCCTATATATAAAATATGTTCATGGAAACATGTAGACTGGTGTATGACCTAAGCATTGGGCAGCATAGTCTAGCCTACTGGGCACTTACAACTAGCCATCAGAATATGGTTTGTGAATGAAACATATCATCATCTTCTCAACTGAACTCTACGTCCCTAACAGCTAATAGAAACTTGACTGGCTAATCAAGACTTAGGACAAAACAGAAGTGAATATAGATTCTATAAGCCCCCAAGTCGCATGTTTTATGTAACCTGATGTAAAATAATGTGTTTTTCATTGTATATACAGCATTTGTGAAAAGAGTGTGGGTTTATTATAATAAACAAAGATGACTGTGGAGGAGATGACATTTAACATAGTCCTGGAATTTGAAAAAGATTCAGATCTATAATGGGAGCATTAGAACAGAGAAATAGGGTCAGGATGCTGTTAACATAAGATATGACCACCAATCCGTGAGTCACTTGACAATGGACATATACTTCTGGTTTTTTTCATGAGGAGGGATATGGAGAAACAGTGATAAGAATCAAGAAAGAGAAAATGGGTAGACTGTGTGAGATTTTGAATTTTTGACTTCCATGCTTTGACTATCCAAAAATAGCTGACCAAGATTTGTACCATAATCAAAGCGTTATTTAGAAACATTGATCTATTTGCAAAATATTAGAAATTTTTATGATAGGATTTCTGTGGAGAACCTTTCTTAGAACAAACGAAATGATATGGCCATAAGGAGGCCAGTGGCAATGAATACAGGAAAAAAGAAGTAAAATGCATTGGCTCCTTGTTGATTAATTGTGGGTGTTTTAGGCAAACAAGAACATAAATGACTACAAAATTTTTAACTTTGTAAGCACAAAAAAAGAGCAGGAGAAGATGGAGTTGTCATGTGGAGATAAGTTCCAGAGCAGCTTGTTCCAGTTTTGGTATGTTCACATATCTTTAAATGACTAAACATGATTATTATGTTCATGCATGCCTAAAATAAATAGATGGTCAGTGTAGACTTGCTGTTTAACTTTGTATATGTATTAACCAGGAAAAGGTAGGGAGTAATATTTCTGAGTGAAAAAGAAAATCAGAAACAAGAGATTAAAGAATGCATTGTGGGTTAATCCTTATAGAATGTAAATAATCTTCATGTTGGAAAAACATCCCATTGTTTAGATATTGAAATGATTTCCATAGAATCGTAAAGAAGAAATGTCAGCTAACCAGAAACAAAACACGAGGAATTCCTTAAATCAAGCTCCAGAGTAAGATTCAGGGAATGGGGAAATTGTCGCAGATTAGAGTAATTAATAAGTGACCAGTGATATATTAGATAGTGTAACTTCATCAAAGTGGTGAAGTTAGAAGTAAGAGGATGGTAGGCTTTAGGTAAAGAAGGGAGAGAAAGTAAAAATCTAAACCCACTCCTGTTGAACCGATCCCCTCTAGTAAGGACCCTGTGGTGGTGTAGTGGCTATGAGTCGGGCTGTGATCCACATGCTTGACTGTTCTAAACCACAGGAGAAAGACTGTGTTTTCTAGTCCTACAAAGACTTACAGTCCCAGAACACACAGGGGCTCTCTGAGTCAGCTGGGCCTTGATAGCAGTGGATTTGTCGCCTGACTGCTTTATGAGACAGAATAGAAGTGTTCCCTAGAGTTTCTAGAATGGCAGTCTGAATAGTGTGGGTTGTCCCATTTTTGGTCCCTGACACCTGGTGAGCTTTAATTGACAACCTTTCCAAGCACTTAAATATAACGCCACCAGGACTCCTTAAAATAGTTGCATTTGTGGGCAAATCATTGTTTGTAAAATGACATGGAATAGTAGTTTAAATTTTTAAAAATTGTCATTACAGACCTACTAGGATCAAATATTTTCTTATACAATAGAAAATGAGATTACATGTTTGCTTCCAGAAAAAAAATTCTAAAAAGAAAGAAGAGGGAGGAAGAAAAGATCCAAAATAAAGAGATAATAATCGAAGGACAAAATGTCAGCGGATATAGGAAGACATGGGTGGAGGACTCAGGCTAAAGCCAGAGCCTTGGAAAGCTGTGCTAGTACAACTTTTGATAAGATTGAAGAGATATGTTAGAGTACAGGATTAGATGGGTGTATTCTAAGCTATCTCAAATCTGTTCTGAAATTATATACACTACAAGTCAATCAATAAAGCCAGGATAGCTTCAGTCACTTTTTGTGTTGTCAAAGATGATGCTGAAAAAGAATGTGAGAACACTGGCTAGTTTACAATTTGTCAAATTTAGTGCTGAATAAAAATCCAGAGAACAATCTATGAGCTATAATAAACCTTAAAACGGTTTTGCTGATGTCTCTGTTTAGAATCAAATGGCAACTCATTTCTGTGGCTTCCGTTTCATGTCTGTAAAGGAAACGATAACACTAATGAGGTCTGCACACCTTACAATAATCCGCCATTTGAGATTAAATTGGCAGCATTCATCCAAGGACAACGATTGGACAAGTTAGGAATGAAGAAGGGATGTAGGAAATGGGCTACGATTGAAGAAATTGATATGTATCAGAGGAAACAATGAGTTATTGAATAATATCATCGATGACCTGCTCTGCACATCTTCACCCTATTTAAAAAGTTAAAAAAACATGTAAAATGAAAGAACAAACGAAATGGTCTTATTGAGAATCTGTAAAGAGAAACACTACTAGAGCATGTTAATACTCTAAATCTAATTATCTTGTCATTTTAAATTTATAGACCTTTGGTTTTTTTAAAGAAAAATTTTCCATCTTTAAAAGCCAAATCTAAAAAGTCTTAAATATCCTACAATTCACAAACAACAGAACAGCAAATTGCTGGTTGTATTTAATCACAACTTGGTAAATCACAACTTGGTTTTATTTCCTGCTTGTCAAACTTTCTCATTCTTGTGTAGTCTGGAAGCAAACCTTATGACCTGGGTCTGCTCTTTGCTTCCTGGGGATTTTCTGATCTCTGACTAGTTCTTCAGCCTTTCACTCGTTCGGCAAGTTCTCTGTGGACTTTTTACCTGTACAGTGGTGGTACCCCATCTGTCTGTCTAGCTGATTGACTACCTTACTCTGACCTCCTGTACCTAAATTATTGTTGACTTTAATGTTAACTTGCCCCCTCTAACTGAGGATGGCTATGTTCCCATAAATAAATCTTGTCTGCCTCCATACCCATGCTCTATCTGCATTTCAGACCACTGCTTGGCTGTTATCATTACTGATTTGAAAAACACTTTTAGGAAAAAAGACACTTTGTCCCAAGTCCTGGAATTGAACACAAAGTTATGATTTTTACACTGAGCATGAGGACAATTTTGGATGATATTAAAAGGCAAGGCAATGCCGAACAAAGCAATAATTTTGAAAGATGCTAAATTAGATTGTAGTAAGCATGTTGTATTTAAGGTTACAATAACAGCAATAACTAGTTGTTTTGTCAATTTCTACTCACTGAAACTCACTATGTTCAAAGTAGAACCATGATCCATAAGATTTCCATGGCTGACTTTTTATAAGTAAATTATTAAGCATTCTTCTGTCTTGCTTCTACAACCTCCCTAAGGCCATGACCCTTTCATACAGTTCCTCACGTTGTAGTGACCCCCAGCCGTAAAACGTTTTTCGTCGCTGCTTCATAACTGTAATTTTGCTATTGTTAGAAATCGTAATGTGGATATCTGATATGCAGGATATGTTTCTGTTGTTAAAAATTGGACATAATGAAAACATAGTGATTCAGCACAAATGGTAGTGTATATATAATAGTATATATAATGGTATATAAAGATGGTATCATATAATATGCAATTATATGTTGTAAAATATTTATTTCTAATTACAAATAAATGAAATTTTGTCTTGAAGCATAGTTTAGCATGGCTAACAGTCTCCACCCCAGGTAGTCCCTTGTGGGTGTATCTGCATGTGGGCAAACCCACCTGGAGACAGATAGAGAAGCGGTGTCTCTTCCTAAGACCATCAGAGATAGGTGTTTTCTGATGGTCTCTGGTGACCCTTGTGAAAGGGTTATTCGACCCACAGGTTGAGAACCACTGTTCTAGATGCACTACATTATCTAATTTATTTGAGATGTTTAAGATATTTTTTGTGACACACACAACTTTCCTCTAGTTCTTCATCCCAATATCATGACTTCAATGCTACCGTACAAATTGGATTAGACAAGAACATGCATATTGCTATAGATTAGAGCCTACAGCACAGGGAATTCAGGATAGAAAAAACTCTTAGGGCCAACAAGGAGAGTAGAGATGCCAGGAGGATTTGGGGACGGTGCGGAGTATAGAAAGGGGGAATGGAGCACAAGATTCAATCTAGAACCCCCTCCCAGGGAAACAAAGAGCAGAAAAGTGGCTGATAAGTGATGGAGGGTGATGTAAGGTATGGAAAAATAATCTATAACTTATCAAGGTTTGTGAGGAAGAGTAGGTGGGAAGGAAGGGAGAAGAAATGGGAAGCTGATATCAGGGGCTCAAGTGGGATGACAATGTTTTGAAAATAATGATGGGGGCATGCTTGCAAATGGGCTTGACACATTGGTGCAATGAAGGTATGGTGATAAGAGATGTAAGAGTCCCCATTAAAAGTATTGAAATGCTAAAATGTCATGGAAATAAATGACAGTGACATTAAAGTTTTTTATGCAATTGCTACTCTTTCATGTTCCTGAAAGATTTAACACTTGCTTCTATGAGAAGGCCCAATAGAAGTTATGGGAAAATAGGATTAAATGATAAAGGAATATTTCTACAAACTTTTCACTGCCTCTGTGCATTATAATAGATGAACTATCTGTTGGTGTAGTGGCTGTGAGTAGGACTGCTGACCCTGAGGTTGTCCTTTGACACCACCAGTTTCCCCACAGGAGAGAGACATGGGTTTCTCCTGTATCGATGTGCACTCATAAACTCACAGAGACAAGTCTACCCTGCCCTTCAGGGTCACCATGTGCCCTCTTCGACTTTATGGCAGGGAAAGAGTGTGTGAGAGTTGAAAATGCTGGAGTCCTCTCTTACCTTTGTGAAGTTCCAGTTTTGAAAGGGTTGCAGTACGTTTCTTCAAATACTTAAAGCAATTAAATCTGTTAAGATGAAAACATGTTAAACACGCTTGTATTTGATATAACCTTGTTTGTCTCTGTCACACATGTGTATACTTAATCATATGGGTTCAGTATCAAAGAATGTATTCTCAGTGCTTACTTCCTGAAATATTAACTGTCTCTGGCTATTTGAGAGAGAAATGATTCCTTTTTGTTATTTGTGTCTCATTTCTACTTGAGTTCTTTCCAAAATGTTCAAGACCCCAATTCATAGAAAATGAAAATATGTTACATGCATCTTAGGAATGGTAACAGCTTGCTCTATAAAACTGGTAAACTGTTGAGGTGTTCATTTATTCAAAATTTCCATGATCCATACTGAAGGGATAGGGGATCATAATGTCTTTTAAATGTATTGCACTATCACACTGGATTTAAAATTCTGCTCGAGAACCGCTATCTACCCAGTTAAACACCTGAAAACAATATGCAAATTAATATAGATTACTCCTTCTGTCATTAACCCAAACAACTAGAGACCTTTTGGATTTATCCTTATAATGTCACAAATTTCAAGATAGGCAAATATCATCCTGGATTTAATTTCATGTCTTCCTCATTAGACTTCCTCATCCTATCATGCCCCATCTCTATTGATGTAGTTCCACTTCTTGGGATTTCAAACACCAGCATGATCACTGAAACTGAAACTTTTTAGCAGAGCTTTCATAGTAGGAACAGAATAAGCTGTCCACTTTGGAGGGATCAGCCACGGAAAACCCTATACATACAATGAGAATATTGTAAGTTACTGAAAACCCCAGATATGGAAGCAAAATGCTGTCAGAGATAGGGCAAGAAGATGAGTTCCTCAAGTTATAAAGCACTCAAAATATGATTTGTGAAGAACTTCCTTCTCAAATAAGAGTTCACCATTATAACTCAAATTGAGTAAAGATTTAATTTGGTGAAGGAGTTCAATTGATAATGTGATGAAACAGCTGCAAACAATAATTCATCATCGGAAATTGAAATGTTTGGGATATATATGAATCTAGGAAAATTATAGGTAATTAAAATGAAATGGAATTCTAAATGATTATTACATTCTGTCTTACTGAGGTGAAGATGACTACAATTGACCATTTTGAATGAGAAGATATGAAAATAATAACACAACCAAGAGAAATGGTGCTGTACCCATCATCAAAAAAGATTTTTTAAATCTATCCTGAAATACAATGCTTTCTGTGATAGCATTATATGTATTCTCTTCAAAGAAATCCAATCCACACAACTGTTTATTCAATTTTAGGAACCCATCACAAAACTAGTGATGCAGAAATTAAAGAATTATATCAATGTCTTTGGTCAGAAAATAATCAAACATGCAATCCAGATGTATTGAAAATTATTGTGAATTTGAATGAAAAAGTTGTAAACAAAGAGGAAAGAACAGTAGTTGGAAAATATGGTCTTGGTCATGGAAATGAAGCTGAAGATTTCATGCTATAATTTTACATGATCATTGACTCAGCCATAGCAAGTATCTTTTTAATGACATAAAATGGGAACTGTACACCTGGAATTATTCAGATGTATACCAATCAAATTGATTCCATCAGTAAGAGTGATTATAAAGAAGTTTAATCTTAGTCACTAAGTAGAGGCTAGGGGAAGATCATGAAAAAGAAGATCAATTGCTTTTAGGTAAGTTCAAATCAATGTCGTAGAAAAACAATAAAACAAGTTTTTGAGCAGAAAAATTAAACCTTGAATATATCCTCCCCAAAGTTCAAGAACATATCAATATTATATATGATGCACTGAACACTCATCGCAGAACACTTGATGAGAGCACATCAAGAAAATCATAAGGGAGGAAATCAAGAGGAAAGAAACAATCAAAGTGGACATCAGAAAATAATCTTAAAACAGAATAGCTAAGATTAACAAAATAAATGATTAAGTCAAATAGATGGGCAGATAATTTCAGCTTGAGAAGGCAAAACCACATGATGAAATGTGAAAAGATCTAGTTAGAAAGTCGAAAAGGAAGAACATATTTAATATATTAATATATATTCAAATGAAAGAACTCAAGAAAATATTCCTGCTACCAGTGGCAATATTGAAAGATCTTACCATGAAAATATTGACTGATGCAGGAACCATGAAAAGAAGAGGGAAAGAATTGATAGAGACACTGTGACAGCCACCTAATCTGGTATCAGCTTCAGGTGTAAGAGTGTAGGGGTGGAGTCTACCCTGTCAATGTGGAGATAGCCAATGAAACCTCTGTGTGGGCGTGGCCTTCTGAGAATTTTGGGAAGTGTGGTCATTCCTTCTTGCGGCAGGAGACACTGTCTCTCTGGGTGTACTTTCTTGGAGACTTTCTACTGACAACACTCACTTGGAGACTCTCTACTGAGAAGGCTGACGTCCTGCAAGACATCTCTGAGGAGAAGCCACATGGAGCTGACCTGGTGTCCTGCACTGCATAAGCCATATGGATGCAAGCAGGCCTGTGAAAATGGAGGAGCTATTTGGGGTCCCCTTCCAGCACTGAGATGCGTACAACCTCACTGGATTCAAAGACACTCTGCCCATCTGGCTTGGGTCATCTTGCATTCGGTGTCACTGCGTATGTTTGGTGAGTCTGAAAAAGACTTTTCAGACTGGCATTGGGCATGTGGGCTAATATCACACTTGTAGGCTTGGACTGGACTGTGTTGGAATGTTTTCTTATGTACAATTACTTTTTCTAAAAATCATATACATAAACGTGTTTATAAATTTGTTTCTCTTTTCTACCCGGACTAACACATACCCTGTCCCAAAATAAATTTCAAGATGTGGCACATGAATAGCAAAAATAAGTGGTAATGAAAGAAGTTCAAGCACTACTGTAAGCTTTCATCAAAAATAAGACTCCAGCAATAGAGGAAATACCAAGTGCAATATGTCGACAAGTTGATGAAGCACTGCGAGGTGCAAGAGTGGGTGGTGTTTCTTTTCGTTGAGCATGGCACCATTAGGAAATGGAAACGACTGCATGACCCCTCTCAATGATAGCACCAACCTTCATTCAGTTTGGAGTCCTCAGGTGCTTCATAGTGTCAGAGAGAGACTGCTAATAGAAAGTTATTATGTTTGAAATCACTAGCCACCTTATGCTTTCACATTGGTTGTCCCCTTGTCAATGCTCTGAGGCAGTTCTATTCTGTCAGTGGAATCACTGTGTGTCGGAAAAGGATTTTTGTTGGTGCATATGTTTATGACTTTGATTCATCACTTCTGTAGGAAATGTTGTTCAGCAACTATTAGCCATAAGAAAAACGGCTTTAGCGAAACTTAGGTGAGTTTATACCAGGATGATTTTCCTGATGCCCCAAATGCCCACACTAACATAATGAAGCAATCAGGGACACTTCTGTATTTTCTATAAAGTGAAGTATTTTTGTACCTCTTCATGCAAAAGTACCATAATTATGATTAGGCATTTATTACTCTCATCAAATATAGAGATGACTGAGGCAATATATATATTATTTTTCTCCAGAAACTCATCTTAATGATTAATTAATATTAAATAATGGTTGAATAAACAAATGAATACAAGTTGTTAACAAATAATAGCTTGGAGGCTATACCTATTTTCAGGGGGGGCCATCACTGCCCTCTGGTGGTCGTGGGAGCCACCCAGCGCCGCTCCTGAGAGCAGCTGCTGGATTTGAACCACCAAGCCCACAAGACGCAGTCTCACACTCAACCACTATGCCACCGGGGCTCAGCCCACACAATTTCTCTCTTAAGATTTTATTTGAGAATGACTGATAAAATTTCTTTCTTTCTAACATTTACTTGTAATTTGTGATAGAACTTTGGGAATTAAGGGATGTATTGCTTTTAAAATTAATAGTACTAAAATATTCAAAAACATGGTAGTTTAAGTGCTAACAGTATTAAAGCACATTCCCAATGTTTAGATAAAAATGGTTCATTCTAGATGAAATAGAATTACAATGAAAGCTATGCAATATATCATTTGTGTCACCAAAATACTAATGATATGTTATAATGCATTGTAATAATATGTTATAATACATTGGAAACCATTCTTTGGGTGAGAAAATATCTAATAAACATATGGTATTGGGAGGGTTAAAGGTTGATTGATTACCTCTGGGTCTTGTGCTACCATTTGCTATTCTAGTAATTCAGTACTAAATATAATAGAGGTGGGAAGACAAGATAATATAAATTCAATTCAACATTTGATAATTTTTCTTGATTATTGCTAAAATTGCACGTTTGCATTGTTTCATAATGTTTCATGTGTCTGCCATCTCACTAGAAGTGTGAAGTCTTTGATGTCTAATTCTGTGTCTTTTTGAAAATTTATCTACAAAACACATAGCACAGTTTTACTAAGAGCTCTGAATGCGCTTTTTAAATGATTAATTCATTTACTGATCAACTGTGTATCTGTCAATGCCATGTTGGTTGCTGCCTGACATATAGGGATGAATAGGAGACATTTTCTTTACACAGTCCAATCGAGGAGGGAAGGAACACAGAATAGTGGGGTGATGTTACAAAATGATAAATGTCACAGAAGAAAATGCTTATGTAGTGGAATAGGATTGTGGACATATTTGCAGTCTATATTAGATCTTCTATATTTGACAAGCAAAGTCCAAATATCAGTGCAATATAAACTTCTGTCAACAAGTAACACTAAGCTGGATTCTATACTTTGAATTCCTCATTTGATTCCAAAAATGCTTTGATAAATAAAATTAATACTTTCATGTAATAAGAAAGAATCTAGTAGTGATAAATTGAAAGCTTTATTTAAACCAAGTAAACATCAATGAATAGGTAAAATTATCTTAGAATTTTTAAAACACTAAGTTCAATACAAACCAACACCAATTTGATTTCTAAAACGGTTATGAATATCTAATTTTCTGGATGGTATGGTATAGACAAGACATAATAATCCTTTCCCTAGTTTATGTATCTTGGAATTCATGAAATACATTCATATTTTAATTCCTCATTTTTGTTATTAATTTTGCTCTGATGAATTTGGTTGACATCTTCAACTTCTTAATTATTAAAGTGTTTGGTGGATAAATTATAGTGATAATTGTAGTATTGGCTTTTTTTGAAGGGCGCTAGCCTTAGATAAATGCTTAGATAATATCTATAGATATTATCATATCACAGAAAACAAGGTGATCAGACTCACTTGAAAAATTCAAGCACAACCAATTTGAGATAGCAGTTTATTTAAAACTTAAGGCACTCAGTCATTTTGTTATTGACATTTCAATGATTTTTGAGCTTCAACTATACTAAAATAAAACAATTTCATAAAGGAATTTTTTTTTACTACACACATATATATGTGAACATTTGTAGATGCAAGACGATCTTGACTTCACAGTCTCTCTGTAATCCAAAGTATGATCTGACATATGAAAGTTATTGCATGGATATAATATTCTTGATTTTCATCCATCTATATAAAATGACTAACCCCTGTCTGTCTGTTTGCTGTACTGTGGTGGCTTGTGTGTTGCTGTGTTACTGAAGAAGCTGTGTTACTAAGGATCACCCAAAGTGAACAAGTTTCAGGATAGTTTCCAAACTAAGAGTAGATAAAGTAGATACTTGAGAGGAAGCAGCTGTTGAAAATGGTATGCACAGCTTGGAAACATTGTCAGATATGGAAAGCTTACACAAAGGAAGCAGAACAGGAAGCTGGGTGCCTCAGGTCTAAGGGCACTCAAAATGTGATAGCACAAGTGTTTCTTGAAGGAGAGTGGTAAAGCCTGTGGGAGTGGGGCTATTGAATTCTCATTTTCTGATGGGGCATGGCTCAAAGTAAGGGGAAACCGCTGTAAAAATATTCTAGTGATAGAAACTTGAAATGTGCGAAGTGTTAATTTAAGAAAACTGCAAATGGTCAAAAGTGAAATTGAATGCCTAAGATGGATATCCTAGGCATGAGGAAACTGAAATAGACTGGTACTCACCATTCGAATCAGAAAAGTATATGGCTTACTATGCTTAGATTAATGCAATCGAGGAAAGGCATGACATTTATTGTCAGACAGGATCTTGTAAATCCATTTGTGAAGTACAGTGCTGTGCTAGGCTTTTTTCTATCTCCTTGAAGGAAATACAATCAATACAACTACTATTAATATTTTTGCACTAAACTCAAAAGAAATTGAAGAATTGTACCAAATTTTAGTTTAAAATTGATCAAATCTACAATTAAGACATATCAATAATTATTAGAGATAGGAATGCAAACGTTGGAAACAATAGGAAAGAATAGTAATTGGAAAAAGTGGTGAGTGATAGAAATTAAGCTGGAGATTGCATGATAGAATTTTATAAAACAGATGACTTGTTCATAGAAAATACCTGTAGGTAATAACACAATAGGCAACTGTACAACTAGACTTGAACAGATGGGGTACACAGTTAGATTGACTTTTGTGGGTAAACACAACCGAGAAGCTTGATATAAGTAGCCAAAACCTGATGAGTGTGAGACATCACTTGTTTATATGTTAATCCAGAATAAAACTGAAGAAAATTACAACAAGTCCACAAGAGCTAAAATAAAACCTTTAGTCTATCCTGTTTTAATTTTGAGAACACCGCCACAACAGGTAATGACAAGATACCCAATAAGCTATGAGGGGGCATCAATAATATCATGTATGAAGAAAGCAGAAAGGCATTAAAAGGACAAAAAAGAAAACATCACAGTGGATGTCAAAAAGACTCTTAAACGTGTTGTTTATCATGGAGTAACTAAAGCAAATGGAAAAAAAGGAGGTGGCAAAATGCTGAATAAAGTACTTCAAAGGGCCTCTCCAGAAGACAGAGTCAAATATGTGTGAAGATATAGAATTAGAAATCAAAAGGGAGCACGGGCTCGGCATATCTGAAACTGGAAGAACTCCCCAAATCCAAGCCAGTGCTTGCCATCTTGAAAGATGCCATGAACAAAATAGTTAACGATCCAGGAAGCATGGAGAAGATGGAGAAACTATAACAGTGCCATTGGACCACAAAGGACTAGCTGACATGCCTCCATTTCAGGCAGAAGCATCTGAGCAAAAAACAATGGTGCTGAAGGGAGAAGGTCAAACTGCACTAAATACGATTTGATGAAATGTCAATTGAAAAGTTTTATCTAACTGAGGAAGCACTGGAAACTCTCATTCATCTTTTGGGAAGGCAGCTACTTGGGCAATTTATTAGAAGAGACTCCTATTTGTGCCATTTCCCAAGAAAGGTGACCCAATATAACACTTAAGCTACATCATGATATTACATACCAGGAAGTTTGGGTTTCAGATTATTCAACAATATTATACAACAATAGAGTATTCAACAATAGCAGTTCATTGTAAGGGCATTACAAGTTTCCGTCCTGATTCAGAAGAGGATTTAGAACAAGAGATGTCATTACTGATGGCAGCTGGATTTTGGCTTAAAGGAGCGAATAATAGATGTGTTTACTTGTGTTCTATTGTCTTTGCGAAGGTATTCAACTGTGTGCAGCATTACAAACAGTGTATTGCCTTGAGTAGAATGAGAATTCCAGAACACTTTCCAGTGCTCATGAGGAGTTTTATGAAAAGAACAAGGACATCTTGCACGACTTCAGATTAGAAAGGTGTACACCAGGGTTGAACCCCCTTGCCATACTTGTCTAATCTGTATGCTTAGCAAAGCACCAGAGAAGCTGAGTTATCTGAAGAAAAACAGAACATCAAAAATGGAGGAAGGCTTATTAATAATAACCTGTGGTATGCAGAGTACACAACTTTGCTTGCCTAAAGCAATGATGAATTGGCTTGCTGCCTTCAGTATGGATTATTCCAGCTCCTTGTTAAAAAGACGCAAATTCTCACAACTGGACCAATAGGTCTCATCATGCTAAAAGGACAAAAGCTTGAAGTTGTCAGGGATTTTGTGTTCCTTGGACCACAATCAATGCTCCTGGAAGCAGCAGTCAAGAGACCAAAAGTTACATGGTGCTGAGAAAATCTGTTGCACAAGACTTTTTTGGAGTGTTAAAGAGCATGGATATTACTTTGACACAAGCCATGGTACCCTCGCTTTCTTGAAATGCATGTGAAGGTTGGATATTGAATAAGAAAGATCAAAGAGGAATGATGCATTTGGATTGTGGTGTGGGAGAAGAATATTGAAAGTATCACGGACATCTATAAGGACAAACTGATCCATGTGGGAAGATGTAAGGACAGAGTGATTTTTAGAGGCAAGGATTACAAAACTTTGTTTTACCTACTTTGGACATGCTGTCAGGAGAGAAGTTTCTGGAGAAGGGCATCATGTTTTGTAAAGTGTCAGGGCAGAGACCAGGAGGAAGATGCTTATTGGCACAGTGGCTCCATCAGTGGTCTCCAGCAAATGAGAGGACAGCGAAGGACCGATCGATGTTCTTCTCTTCTGTTGGGCTGGGGTTGCAATGGGTTGGAGCTGACCAGAAAGTAAATGCAAGAGCATTTGGCTAGTAGGTGATGGCATTGATATCTAAACATCATCATTATTGTAGTTGTAGGTGCTAGTCAGCGCTGCCCAATGATGATCCTGTGCACAACAGAAAAGAATATCTCTCGAGTCATGTACCAGCATCACAATTGTTCGTTTTGAGCACATGGTTGCAGCCACCACGCTACTCCATCTTGTCTCAACCCTTTCCTTCTTTTCTTTTTTGCTGTCCTACTTTAGCAAACATGATGTTCATCTCCTGGGACTGTTGTCTCTTCATTACATGTCCAAAATACTTGAGGTGACATATAGACATATTTGTCTGTAAGTAGCATTCTGATGGTAATTCATTCAAGGCAGATCTGCTGTTCTGTTTTTTTTTTTTTCTCAGTCCCTGGTACTTTCAGTATTCTTTTCCAACAGCATAGTCAAGTGCATCATTTTTTTCTTAGGTATTTCTGATTCGTTGTTCAGTTTTCACATGATTGCATATGCAATGACTGAAAATCCTATGGCTTGGGTCAGGCATATCTTAGTGTTTAAAGTAATATTCTTGCTTTTCAACACTTTAAAGAGGACTTATGCAGCAAATTTACCCAATGATATGTTTTATTTGTTTTCTTGACTACTATAACCATGAACAATGATTTTGAGTCCAGTTTAAAAGAAAGGACCCCAGTTCTTTGTTTGTTTGTTTGTTTGTTTTTTGGCATCATTGCTCTCCGGTGGTAGGAGTAGGAGACCCAGCCCCACTGCTAAAGTTGAACCTCCATCCCAGTGGGCCGCAGTCCCGCGTACAACCACTACGACACCGGGGCTCAGACCCCCAATTCTTGTCTTTGTTCCAAAGTGTTGTGCTATACCACAGAATTAGATGATATAAACATTCCCATCTGATATTCCTTCGCTTAATCCTCTAATGCGCACTTATATCCTATAACTACTTTAACTCACTATACATTTTAGCATATGATGGTTAATATTGTACAAACAGCATTTATAGAATGAATATATATTATAATACAATACAATATAATACATTATATTATAATATGTAATAATATAATAACATATAATAATATAAACATAATAAATGAGACTAACTTCAAACTTGGCATTTGATTATGTCTTGATTTAAAGATATGTATTACAAAATTTAGAATATGCTTTCTTTCCATCATTCTCCAAGAAATATAGTTTTTAAAAACAAATGTAACAGAGCTAAAGTTGTTTATGACTAAATGAGATGTATTTGAGGTCACACAGCAATATTAAGTTTATACATCTTCAAGCAGTGATATGGAGTTGATGTTAACTCTTAGCGACTCTATAGGACAAGGTGGAGCTGCCTCTGTGAGTATCCAAGAGCATAACTATTAGTGAGAGTAGAAAACCATGTTTTTCTCTCAAGCAGCAGTTGGTGCTTGTATACAGCTGACCTTGAGGCTCACAGGTAGACAACCAGTCTACCTCAAGACAATCTCAAGGTAGACAACCAGTCTACCTCCAGGGCTCTGCCTTGAGATATCAGAGGATCATAAATGTCAATGTATGCAATTGAAATGCATATGAGGCCAGCCAAGCCACTCACATTGCTGTTGTTCAGGTGTAGGGAACAAGGGAAAAAGAGCATTTATTTGATCGGAGAGAAAAAGTCCAGTATAGATGTGGCTGTCATTCGCCTTGAGGCAGTCTCAGTAAATATAATAGTTTAAGTTATTTCTAAAGTAATTTCAAACTGGGTTTTGATATAAAGTGCCTTAATTTTTCAAACTTTTTTTTTTTTTTGCTGAATCAAAGAGCACACACATAATTCTTCCTTTGAGACTCAGTTTGGGAGTCTACCATTTAGAAACCACTGAGAAATTTTGGAGTAATATTCAGACACTAGACAGAGAAGTTGAGAGAAAAAGTTCAAACACTGAGGCCCCTAGAGGAAAAGGGTCGCAAAACAGGCCCAGTTTTGACCAGTTGCAACCGACTTGAAAACTGAAGATAAGATTTTGACAAGAATAAAACACAAACAACAGCAACACAAACTCACCAATACATACACCGTGAATAATGAAAACAAGAAACACAGTTGTCATTGAGCTGAGTTCTACTCGTGGAAGTCCTGTGCCTGTCAGAAAAGGTCTGTGCCTCATCAGGTTTTCAATATCTCTTTTGTTCAAAGACTGCCTGTCTTTTTATCCAACATACCTTTGGGAGGACTTGCAGTTCCAACCTTTCAGTTAGGAGTTTATGTGTTAACTGCTTATCCTATCTGTCTGTCTATCTGTCGGTCTATCACCTATCTATCATCTATCTATCTACGTATGTATCTATCATCTATGTATTTATCTATCTACTTGTTAATTGGATAATAGACACATGGAAAATTTCTTCCAAAGTTATTTATTATTGTGTGGATAATACGTTGTTGGAATAAATTCTAATGATAAGCTGGGAAAAGACACCATGTGTTACTGAATTTTCTTTAATAGGAAAGGAAGATAAAAAAATTGAAGTTGATGTGCACAAGATGAAGTGTTTTCTATTGCTTAGTGATTAATATCTGATGTCCCATTATCTTCCTGGAAGTTTAAATAGCCTATTCTGATAAATTCTACCAATATGCACACATCACCCCCCAGTGTGCCTCTCACACAACCCTTAGCATTTGTGTTCTCTAGAATGCTTGTATTCTGAGGGGTGCTTTAAAATATCTTTAAGAAGTTCATTGCTCACGGAGGCCAAAGTGATCTAAGGCTCACCACCATTTTCTCCCAGTTGGATAGCATACATCATGGCCCACTATATTATGTATTTTTAGAAAGAAGCAAAAAGTCCACTTAGAAGGGTGAGAGCAGATAATAAATGGTGGTCCAGTTCAAATGACACCAATTGTTTCACCTTCTGTACGCTGACTTGGCTGCCTCGCTCTTATTAATCCTTTCTTGCACCAGGTTTCCACTGTCAGAATAACGTTCATAAGAACTCTGTTGCCCCTTAAATACATTATTTTGAAATATGCCTCCAAATGGAATATTACAATTCCCAAAATAGAAAACCAGCAATATATTATCACTCCACAACTTGCTGCAAGTCAGTGGAATTTATCTAATTGTGCATTGGAAGAAGGCCTTCTTAACCTAATTTACTGTCACCTCCCTTTCACATGCATGGCCCTGGGCTGAGACCCAATGAACAAAGACACTTGTTATTCAGATTCTTGGTGCTGTGACTAAGTCATATTACCAAAGCAATTTTTTTCTTAAACAACTGTTATAGATCATGTAATTTTTTTTAATGTTTCCCGCAGCTTCTGTTAACATTTCTTCATTGTCTCTTGCAGATGAGGCGCTCAGGAACACAGGCATCTGTAAAAGACACGCTATGTGAAATCTGCAATTAGGAACGGGCACAGCTGACAAAACGAGGTGTCCTGGGCACGTGCAGTGAGCATGTCAGGAAGAAGCTGCTATAGGAACGTTAGGAAGCAAATTCGTAGCTGACATGGCAGTACCTGCAAATGTACCTGGACCGCCCCTCTCCCCGCTCCCCGCAACTCTCCATCTTTTCTTGTAACTATCAAATTAGCAGGTGTGTGGGGAGAGTGCCTGCTCTCGGGAAGGGGCAATGATTCCTTCTCCTGTCCCTCATATGCCTGGTTGACACTTCCCTAGGGGGACAGGCGAAGTAAATTTAGGCCTGCCCTGATGGAAGCCAGTCAGCTCATTAGCAGCTGCCATCTCAGCACTATACCTTAGCTCACAGATGTAGACAAGGGCCCTTTCAAGGCGGCTCTAAGGCAGCTTGGTATGAGAACGGATAAGGGAGGATCATGGAAAGTGTTGTTTCCGTGGAAACCAAGTGCAACAAATACCCTGTTGTCGTCAGTTCCGAATGTGTCTAGTTCACACAATAATGCTAGTTTCATGGGGGAAATATGTGCAATGCCTGTGTTAGAGATACAGTTAAATGAGATAACTTAAAAATGGATAATCAGATCTTTTATGGGATCATGAACATTAGTATGTTAATAGGTCGGGAATAGATCGATCCTATATGATGTTTGTGTGATGCAGACTTCTTTTTTTAAAGTACACATTTCCCTAATGCCATTTAGAAAGGGGCATCGATTTTAATTGAATCAGATCTTGTTTTAACATAGAGGTTTATCTAGTTAATTAAAATCTCCAGATTCGTATTCGTGGGCAAGTCAATAATGAGATCTTTTCTAGTGATTATAACATTCCAAACATATGCATTCAATTCAAAAATCAACTGCAAAAGACGTTTTCCATGGTGCCTTTTATTTAAGTCTCTGAAGGAAAAGAGCATATGTACCGACGTATCCGACTTTAAATTATGTGTGATTGTAACATCCCAGATAGCTTAATGAGTAAAAATAAGGTTTAAAGAGATAGCAATCTTTAATTCTAAATTTTAGCTAGCACTTTAATACTAGGCAGTACTTTGAATAAAATTAAGATACTAACCGAAATTCCTCAGGAAGATATTCAAAGGATGCTTTTTTAAGTGTAAGGCTCACAAAAATAAGGTTGCCTAGATCATAGTGGCCTGTACCAGAGCTGACAGACACTTCCCACAATAATAGTTGATTACATGAATTTCTAAACACCTCCGTGAGACAAACACTGAACTAGATACACAGTTTAAACAGATACACAATTCAGACAGCAGCTTACCTCTTACAGGTGAAAAAGCTTTTTAAATAATACCTCTCAGTGTTAGTATATTCATAGTTTGATATGTATACAAAATGTTAGTGACCCCATTGACAAATAGTTTTTACACATCTATGTGGTCATTATAACACTTTTTAATAATTCTAATTTGAAATGCCTCTCACTCTGGTTAGCTTATTGTTTATTAAAATATCCTAAAATTATTTCATCCTATGTGGATATGATTCTTACCAGAAAGCTGAGTACCAAGAACCTCAGTCATATATCTACAGCTGCAGAGGGATTTATTAACAGGCTCATGTCTGAATTTTCCTTCTTACTGTTTAATCACCAGTTTATGATAGGCTACAATTCAGCTCTCCTTAATTAGTCTGTAAAATCATAATGCTTGATTAGTTAATACAGACACATGTACTTACTTAACTCCAATTTGATCTACTTAGGTTTGAAATATAGTTCTGCACTGTATCAATTGTCAGTAGAGTGGAACGCGTTTTACTCCTGGCATATTAAATGTCCTCTTGACTCTGTCACTGCAGATGCATGGCGGGGTCCATCTAGTTTCTGGCTCTTTGTACAATATATTCCAACTCTTCATTTTTTAGCCATTAGTCATATTGTTCTAAACAGATTGCAAATAATGCTGAAGTTGAGTGTTTTCTACTCTGCTGTGTGCTACTAATGGGATTTTATCAAAGAGCATGACCTCTAATCTTATTAATATTTAGTCAAGCAATAAACATGCCTGGCTGACAGGCTCAAAGCCAAAAGCATTTTCTCTGGTGATGATTTTTTCTATTGAATTGACATAGATTTCTTTTGCTTTATCACATTATGGCCGAATTGGGACGAATGAGCATTCAATCCCCTGAAAGCCTAAAGGCTTTCTTCCTAACTCGTTCACATATAGAAGTATCAGTATCACAAATTGAGTTTTAAAATATTTTCCAAAGCTTTGTTTTTTGTTTGTTTGTTTGTTTGTTTGGGGGTATCACTTCCCTCTGGTGGTGGGAGTAGGAGGCCCAGTCTTGCTCCTGGAGAGCTGCTGCTGGATTTGAATCTCCATCACAGTGTGTCACAGTCCCGCGCACAACCACTACGCCACCGGGGCTCAGCCCCCTAAGCTTTGTATCTTTACAAGTACCCAAACAAAAATCATGGGACTAAGAGAGAGTTTGACATAACAAAGAAACATGTCCAAAAGTAAATGTAATTGTAAAATTGTTA
This sequence comes from Nesogale talazaci, assembly GCA_004026705.1. NCBI lineage: Eukaryota > Metazoa > Chordata > Mammalia > Afrosoricida > Tenrecidae > Nesogale > Nesogale talazaci. The sequence continues at coordinate 37,810 of PVJH01003814.1, read as the reverse complement.
AGTGCTCGCATTATAAAATGGTGGAGATTTACATCAAAAACAAAAACAAAACAGGGGAGTGTGTCAAAGAAAACAGCAAAAATGAGGTCAATATTTTGCAAAGTGGTCCACAGGGAAGGCCATGCACTTAGATTTTACTAATGTGTGTATATATATATATATATATATATATATATATATATATCCTGCAGAGTAGGATGGAAAAGAGGAAATACCCTGGTACCATAATATTTCCTCTTCCTGCATGCAGAGAAGAGCTTTATTTTCTAGGCCCATATCTCCATTGACATTCACAGTGAAACACCCACCACTAGTTGAGTTGTATTCAATCATTTGTTGGTGGAAGTTATCTGAACTACTTATAGCCTTTGCTCATAAACACAGTACACAATCCTTTACATCTTGTTTCTTCATCATCTATTGACCTTGAAAGCCTTTGCTTCAGATACAGTAGCTGTAAGGGCCCCAAATTCAGAGTCCTTGGGTTATAAATGTGTACTCAATGCTTATAGTGCACAGTTGATCTCAGCTTTCTTAAAATGAAATTTTGCATTAAATCTAGCCTTCATTCATTGTGAATCAGCATCTATCTATCCACTAATTTATATCTATCCATCTATCATCATCATCATTTCCTTAGTTGTCTTTTAGAAGGTGATCTACTGTTGAACCAGTCACAAAACTAGATTTCTCTCATTGATCAATCTCTTTGTTTTATTATACTATCATTTTTGCATTCTTTTTTCTATTTTTTTTAAATTTTTGTCTTCTTTTTGTTTGTTTGTTTTAGTTTTGTTTTTTGGCATCACTGCCCTCTGGTGGTGGGAGTAGGAGGCCCAGCCTTTGCTCCTGTGGAGCTGCTGCTGGAATTGAACCTCCTTCCCAGTGGGCCGCAGTCCCGAGAACAACCACTAAGCCACCGGGGCTCAGCCTATTTTTGTCTTCTTATAATTATAAATTTGAATTTAAGGCTAAGTAAATATATTTTTTGCAGACAGTGGGTGTTGAAATAGTTAATGTTCTCAGCTGCTAATCAAAAGACAGACTTGGTTCCCATAAAAGAAAGGGCTAGTAGTGTCCTTCTAAAATATCAGCTACTGAAGACTTTAGCGAGCCCAGTCCTACTCTTACACACCCTTCAGCCAGCTTAAGTTCAGTGGCAACTGGTTAAATTTATTTTGCCAGCAAGTAAATGTGTGTTTGTCAAAGCAATAAATAGCTCATCGCACTACAACATTATATGTGCTAGCTGTGACTTTAATTGTGAAAAAAAAATCTTGCTCAAGATCTCAGTTATTAACCAAGTGACTGCACAAGCCTCTATGTTACTGGGCTAAGGACAAGCCTAGAGATAAGTGCAGTTCCTATGGGACAGGAAGTGCATGGGTTTACGGTTAAAATGGCTTATCGTTCAGCACAGTATTGCTAGCACGTCTTCCTCTTCTATTTTGTTTAAAAGCATGTGGTCCTTACTGTTCAGCATCTGTTCTTGAAACAGTACACCCTCTGTGATTATTTTGAGAGGGCCATCTTAATCGAAATACAGTGTTTTCTCTGCTCTGATTTGCCTGATTTGTCTCTTTTGGCTCACTTTCTCTAGGACTGAGTCTTACGGACTAACTGAGAAATCTTATCTATTAAAAACATCCCTTTCTAATGTGGAGCTTTTAATTCCTTTTATTCTGGGCTACTTTATTTGTGTGTGCATATCTTAAAAGTGTGTACCTATCTTAAGATATTACTTTCCTGAATCGATAATCGCCTCTTTTCTGTTATTTGGTTAAACTCTATCCTAGATATTCTCTTCCTAGGAACAGGAGGGTGTCTATATTTAATTCATAAATATTATAAGAAAGGACTGTTGGTGAATGTCCTAGAAAAGTATAATAGTTGTTGTGGATTTATTAAGTAATGATTCCAAACAAATGCCAAAGAGTACAAGAATAGTTGCCAACACTTGTGCTGTTAACTCAATTTCCTAAAGAAAGATCAGCCAGGAAAAAAAAACTATTAAAAATCCATTACCTCTTGTTTAAGAACCAAAATAGCATTTTTCAGAACGTCCTTTCAAGCAATTGCATGCAGCCGAAAGATGTACAGAGGGAGCGAGGGTGAGACTAGCACTGACATTTTGTCTCCTAACCTAGATGATTAAACCTTCACTAAATTGGATCAAAGAATTTAATTTCTTTTCAAGCCTTTATGAATTTTCTCTAATACTGAAATGATCCCAGATAGAACACTGAAGAAAATTAAAGAGACAACAATGATTAAGTCTGCATAGAACCCTGTGGGGGGCACTCATGGACCATCAAACACAGCTGAGAATTTCTCAGCCAAACTCCTCAATAAGATTTTCAAGACGAATTCAGGTTTGTTTGCTCTGTATTCACTAAGTATTCATGAAGCAAGACCTGAATGGTTGAGCTAAACTGAAAACGGAAGAAACCACCTTTTTTTTTTTTTAAGTTGAGGTGTCATAAGCACCTTTACACATGTAAAGTTCAGTCAATTTAGTTACTACACACACGCATATGGCTTACACATATATTACATGTTACAATAAATCATACACATTATAATGCATATAATACAACCCCAATGGGAAGAACAAATCTACAAGAAAAAAAGTGAGTTGTAAAATGTCCACATTTGGCCTGAGTTGGCTCATATATGACAGAGAAAAGAGGAGCATCGGATAATGCAGTACCTTTCTGAGCATCAAAGATGCCTCCATTTGGAGTAAGCAAGCTACGAAGCTGCTGGGTCTTTCCCCATAAGGGAAAGGGTAGGACGGAACAATAGCCTCTCTCCATAAGAGAGTGTGAGTAAGGCACATGTGTCAATACGATAACTGCCAGTCTATCTCCTGAATGTGCACATGATCACAAAAGCAGTGATACCAAAGGGTAGTTTGGGGGAAATTTTAGATATCTCCTCAAAAGAGCACACATCTCTAATACCTTTGCAATCTGTGTTAAAAAACAACAACGATGTCTTTGTTATTTAAATGTTTTGAACTATTTAAATAAATGTTCCATCTTTTTTCAAAGCACAGGTTAGTAGAAATTTCAATACTAATATCCTAAAGTATTATCCTATTTCCAAATTACTGCCATATTTAAACACTCCTCTAATTAAGACTGTAGGCATGATACATCAGGAAAGTAGAATAATTCTATGCTAAAAAATAGAAAAGATCTAGGACCTCCAGTTCTCCTCCTAATAGACTCTGACTCTAAAGCAAAATGGATCATTTGTAAGCATGCAGGAGCATATCCACACACACAAATAGCATTCAAAGGGGGAGTAATGTATCGTCAGTTTACATACTTGGGAGGGGAATGAACCTTTATAAGAAAAGATTCATTTATAAAAGTTCTTAAAAACTAATATGAAATTTAATTTACAAAAAAACTTATTTTCTCAAACAGCTAATTATGAAATAAAAAAGAGAAAACCAAGAAGCAACCTAGAAAGCATGCTTAAAACAATTTGTAAAAATGCAGAAAGGAAATTAATGTTAATACATTCTTTTCAATTGAATTCATCAGTGCAATGGTCATTTACTGGCTGCAGAAACAAGAAAATACTGATATTTTGGGGCAATTTCCATTTCCATATTTTCCTATTTAAAAACAAATCTGTACAACAGTTGGAGCATTTTAATACATTTGCTAAAGATAAACATATTTAGGAATTCTTTCAGATCACCAGTGTCTAAATATAACTAATGGACAAATAGAATTTTTTAATTTACAATAAATGACCATACTCTAGACACTATTTTTCAGTATTTAAGTGACATACATTTAATATGTCAAGAGTCTCAGAATTGCTGTCAACTCAAAGTGACACTGCAGGACAAGGCGGAATTGTGCCTGTGAACTTCCTGTACTCTTGTTTCTGGAAGTAGACAGACTCCTCAGTCTCTCCCCTGAGCAGCCCCTGGTGGCTTCCATGGCTGACTTGGAGGGGGTCAGCTCAGTGAACCATCCATGAGCCACCAGAGCCCCTGGTCTCCAGGGAGGACAGCCTATGATCACTTTATGTACAAATACATGCAAGTCAATCACACAGGATCCGAAGTTCAATTTGTTTCCTTAAAACTACCATGGCTATAGAAATTGTTGAATAATGAATGGTAATATCTCATCAGCCTTAGGAATAGAACTGACGAATTTAGCAATTAAGATTCCAAAGTCTGGCTGAGCCCCAGTGGCGTAAGTAGTTGAGTGTAGGACTGCGGCCCACGGGGTTGGCGGTTCAAGTCCAAGGGCGGCTCTCAGGAGCAGCACTGGGTAGCACCCACAACCACCAGAGGCAGTGATGCCCACAAAAAAAGAAAAAAAACAGAAAAAAAGATTCCAAAATCAAATAATTAGTTATGAATCAGGAATGATTTTAAAAATATTTTTGAAAGAATTATACTAAAATATACTAAATAGCTTGACTGCATAAATTAAGTCACTTCAAAATAGTCAAAAAAGCTATATGAGACTGTAAGGAGATGTCATATTGTAACCACAAATCTTCATTAATTTGTGGGTCAAATGAAGCAAAGGTAAAAAAGTAAGGTCAGGAGCAGATGAAATTCCTAAGGGATGTGTTATTGGAAGTTTTTATGTTGTAAAATGACTGAAACATTCATCCCAATTATTTGATATTATCTATGGGATTTGAGCGAGTAAATTGAATCAGAAAAATTGAATAAGAAATGAGTATCATTTTGCTTCTTTACAGTGTCAAACAGAAAAACAAATCATCTCTAAAACAACAAAGCCCTGTGTAAACCACGATATGTAGCACAGTGCCACCAATTGATCAACTTTTTCCTTCTCCTGATGAAGGTACCAGGTGTGGCTGCCAACACACAAAGATTGAGGAAGTTAGACAGGAAAGACAGTCTGCTTACTTCAAGCCTTGCAAAGTGGAGGATGGGATTGCTGTGTCCTAAAGAAGTGTGTACATATATTTTCTAAAAATCCCAAATATCCCTCTTCATTTCATATTTGTAATTATTTTCAGAAAACAGACATTTTGAAGTATCCATCATGCCATGGACTGTTACTTCGAGCTCTCCTCATCTACCTTGTGCTTTCCAGAGGGTCGCTGTGAGTTGAAAGTTTAATTCAACCCAATGTTTTCAGGGACAATGCTTCAGGTCTTTTTCCCCAAGACCCGGAAGTCATATTCAGTCTCCTTGAAACACGTCCGGTTCCTGATGACATTCCAAAGGAAATTTTGTCATAACACAAAATTAAAGTAACTCATTATTTCACGAGAAATGTTTCCAAAACTTCTGCTGTAATGCTACTCTGGTTGTTTTCCATAAATCTCTTAAGAATTTCTGAATACAGGAGCTGATTGAACTTTCTCCATTATCTTTTATGGTTTGGTTATATTGAGAAATTGTAGTGTGTTAAAAAGTTTGAACAAAATATAACTTATATAATTATTTTTAATAATTATTTTGTAATATTTAAAAGCTTTGAATTCTCTCAAAGTCATATTATTAAACAGTTAAGAGTTCAATGCCAACCTTTGAAATTTTTTGCTTAAAAACTAGGGGGATTAGGAAAGATTAAGTGTAATACATATTTATCTTGTGCAGAGCAAATAATATCATATAATAGTTTAAAATTGCTAGACAAATTGATTTCTACATTTACTGTAGCTGAAACTTTAAGATAGTTTACATAGGATAATCAAAATTATACTATATTTTATTCTTTAAAATTGCATTTTCAAAGTACCTATTTATCTGTTTGTATCATAAATCGACATGCTTACTATCTAATGTATAGATATGTGTTTATTTGTTTCAGTTATAATGTTTCTCCTTGCAAGTAATAGAAATCATACCACAAACATTCTTAAGCAATTATTAGATATAATAACTCAAGTTTACTGCTAAGTCCAGAAATAAAACATCTTTGGAGTTAATTTAAGCAAATGAGTGAAATTTTCAATGTTCATTATTATTAACCACTATTATTCTTTGTTTCTTTCTTTCTTTGTTTTTTCTTTCACAGACTGACTTCCACAATGGTGAACAACTGGCAACAGTGATTACAGATTTCATGTTTGTACACCACCTTTCAGTAGAATACTTTCCCCATTTTGTTCAAGTTTCTTGCCTGATGCTTATCCTCTCCTTATCAAAGTATATAGGTGGGATGATGAGGTTCAGTTCATTAGTTTAGCCTTCAGCCACTTGTCCTAAACTAGAATGGAAAATAGATAGGCTAATGCCTTTCTATAATCAAGGGCCCTTAAGCAATAGGTTTCCCTTATTCATTTCATAAGTTTCACTTGCGTAAGAGGGAACTGAATATATTTGGCCTGGGTGGGAAGGCCCTGGGTGATCAAAGGGACATCTCTGCTATGCAATATTTTAAGGTTTTTTGTATAACAGATTTTCTCTATGCCATGCACAATTTAATCTCTTCTCTGTTTGCTTCCTGCAGCAAACAGTGTGGGAGCCATATCTGACCTTGTCTGGCTTCCCAACTGTCTCAAAGAAGTGAGACAAACAACCCTTCTCCAGCTCTTATTATCGTGTATAGCACTCACTGTATATAGTGTATAGAACTCCCAATTTCTCCCACACCACTCTAGATCTGTTCTGACTTTGGTAATGCATCGCATCACAGACAATAATCACAATTAAAGGATCTGTTGGGAAGTTAAAAAATCAGAATTAGTAAACAGTACGGATATAGATGGTCTAGAGCTACAATCTTTTCATCCAACAACCAAGTCACTCTTTTGTCCCCACGGTGACATGGTCCTGTGATTTCTACCTCCCTGGATGAATGGACACACTGCCTGCTTCTTACTCCATCTGATGGGCCCCCTGCTTTGTCTCTGCTTATCTTGCTCTGACCCATGGTCTCTCCCCAGAAGTCTGTCCACAATCTCTGGGTCTTGGTCCCATCACTTCAAAGATCTGCAATGTGCTCTTCAGATGTTGCTGAGTTTCCGCTCTCTGCTTCTGCTTCACTGATGGCTTTTCGTAGTGTGGAGGGTGGTAGTGGATGGTGACCAAGCCCCTATTTGTTTAATCACCTGCAGTCATCTGAGACTTACAGATACATCAATAAAGGATCCATTTTATGAAAGTTTGCTTCACCACACTCTGATGATAATTCATTATGGATCCAAGAAAAATAATACCTTACACGACTGCAATCTTTGCTCCCTTTAACATGATGTTGTCCTGTATTGAGAATTTTTGTTTTCTTTACACAGAGCTGTTACCAAGAGTGAAGGCTGCCATTTCATTTGCATCAGCAAGAGCTGTAAATCCTCCTCTCTTCAGCTTGTAAGTTTGTGTCTTACAGTGTGTTTCACTAATGGTGATGGAGAAAAGATATTGAAACCAGAAACAATAAGAACAAACAAATTTCCCCAGAAAAGGGACAACAAGGACAATTGTATTGTTTGTCAGGATGATGACTGTCTCAGCTTTTGTGAAAATATTCTCAAAATGGAAGAACCTCCGAAAAAGTGCTTCCTGCTTGGTAATTTATAGGATCGGGAGAAAGGGGAGAACCCCAAGAAGATGGTTTGACAGCAAGGATGCAAGAACAGACTCAAACATAACAATTGTGAGGTAAGCACAGAGCGGCGCAGTGCTTGTATTGTGCATTAGACCTTGTGAGTTAGAGTGGACTTGATGGCACTTACAGCAACAGCAAATGCTGGAGGCTTGGACGCTCCAGGTAAAATTGGATTCAGGAAGAAGAGAACTGAATGAAGAGACTAGCAACCTACTAAAACAGTCTAATGAGGCACGCTGTGTGTGTGTGTATTTGTATGTGTGTATGAATAAAACTTTCTTTTTTGAAAACCCAAAAGTCAAAAGTGATGACATGATAATCTGTTTCTTCAGGAAATAGCCATTTTCATGCAAATTACTCTTTTAAATAATAAAATTGATATATTTTAAAATTTACATAAATATTCACTAGTACAAAAATTTTTCATATATTCCCCAAACATTTCCCTTACATGATATGATGAATTAATATGATGATTATATTATTAGAAACAAACGTCTAATTTTATTCAAATGTTTCTAAGCTTAATTTTCTCAATATACTTTTCTTTATTTTAGTTCCATAGACATATCCCCCCAAAATCAAGTTTTATTAAGTCAAACCTATTTAAGGAGAACCTTTTAATTTGCTCTTATCAATCAATTTCTGACCTGGGCTTGATCATCTCTCATTAGGCAACTTGGTGGTTCCCTACTTCCAGTTGCTTATTATAGATTGCCAAATTAATTTCTAAAAACCGATTGGCACAACACACAGTTTACTGTTACTATGACACATGGATTATTGTCACTATACACATGGGCCACCTTTCCTAGTTTTTACTATTTTTTTATGTTAACAATTGGAGAACTGTGGATTTATACATCTGTAGAATATGCCTGAACTGAAATTCTTAAATTGCTCTTCTGAGTGCAATTGCTCTTCAATGCCCTTGAGTAGGTTCTAACATATGGCGACTCTACATCCAGGACATTGTTCTTCTCCTCGGTCACCAGGAGTTTATTTGAAGGCATTACTGCACCTACTGTGTCAGTGCCTCTCATTGAGGGCTTATCATAATTTGGCTGGAGATACTGATTTTTTTGAGACAGGGAAGAAGAACAAAGAGGTACAATGCAATTCTCATCACCTCATGTTATGGAGATTCAAAACCACAGTCACTGCAGTCGATGGATTCTGATTCCGTGCAGCCCTGTAAGAAAAGAAAACTGTGCCCTGAGTTTACAAAATGGTAAGTTTTGACAAAGTTGAAGCTTTCTCTGGGGAAGGGGATGGTGTTTTTGAACTTGCTGACTGTGTGATTAGCTCCCCAACTCATTATACTACTAGGGTTGTTCAGATCAAAGATAGAGACTGTAAAAGGTCTTGTCACTATCGATACCTACCTTGATCAACCTATGCAGAGAGTATTTGTCAGGGGTCTCCACTATAGTTATTCTTTGTTAAATTTATTTTGAAGGAAGTTATATCCCTAGTTCATAGTTTTGGCGTGAGAAATTATGTCCCATGTTTTAGAGTATACAATATATCCATATATAAATTTATTTTTCTGCACAGGACATTTTTGTTCTTTATGTATGTATTTATTTAATCATCTCATATCAGTATAGGTTTAGGTGAATACACTGTATAATTTTATTTAGAATCGAATATAACTTTAATGTCTCTCCCATTTTTTTCTTCATTTATCTACCAGAACTCAGTAGACTGCCGTGCTCCTACAAACCCTTTCTCCTCTTTTTAAAGCTCTAGCCCACCTAGAATATTAGTCATCATCACAGAGAGGTGGTGCTCAATTGCAGTTTTCAGAACAAAAGCAGCTCTCTTTTTTTAATATTTTTATTGGGGGCTCTTACAAGTACTACAATGTTCAGTACATCATCTGTATCAAGCAGATTTGCACATATGCTGCCACATACATTTCCAACATTTTCCACTTGAACCTTTGGTACAAGCTCCTCTTTAAAAATAAAAGAGCTCCCCTCTCCCCTCCCCCTCCCATTTTGTTAATGAATCATTTTATTTGGGCCCCATACAACTCCCATCACAATCCATACCAACATCAATTGTATGCAGGCCACATTTACACACCTATTGCCATCATCACTCTCAATACATACTCCCTCCCTCCAGGCCCCCAGTATCAGCTCCCTATATTACCCTTCCTCCCCCTCTTCCTCTTGAACCCTTAGTAATTTACAAATTAATTTTTTCATACTATATGCTGTCCCAACATTACTTCCCTGTTGTCTGTGTCCCAGAGAGGAGGCTATGTGTAGATCCCTGAAGTTGGTTCTTCCTTTCTATCCCTCCATCCCTCCATTCTCCTGGTATTACCATTCCTATTGCAATCTTGATGGATCATCTATCCTAAGTTTCCCACGTTTCCAACTTCATTGTACATCTCCTGGTCTAGCTGGATTTATGTGGTAGAATTGGGGTCATGATAGTGGGTGGGAGGCAGCATGGGAACTAGAGGAAGGTTGCATATTTCATTGCTAATACCCTGTATCTTAACTGGCTGATCTTGTAACCCCTCTGCAAGAGGATGTCACCTCACCTATTGATGGGCTTTGGGTCCCCAATCTGTATTCCCCTTCATTAATAATAATATAATTTTATCTCATTGATGCCTGACACCGGATCCCTTTACCACCTCATGATCACACAGGCTGGTGTGTTTCTTCTGTGTGGACTTTATTGCTTCTGAGCTGAATGGCCGCTTGTTTACGCAAGCCTTTAAAACCCAAGACGTTATATCTTTTGGTAGCTGGGCACCATCAGCTTTCTTCACCACATTTGCTTATGCACACATTTGTCCTCAGGGATCATATCAGGAAAGTGATCACGCAATGATATGCTTTTTAGTACATGAAACCTGACATCTCTTTATTGTTGCTATTAGGTGCTGTCTAGTTGACTCCAAGTGTTAGCAATCCATCTACTATCCAGTGAAGCACAGCACCCTGTACCATTCTCCCAGAGACCATATGAGAGAGCCCATCACTGCAGTCACTGTCAGTCTTTCTCAGACAAGTTTTGCAACTTGTTAAAAATGCAATTTTTCAAGTGCCCTTCCAGTCCTAATGAGGCAGCGTATTTGGGAAAGGTACCAAAAATGTGTCTTTTCACAAATCCACCAAGTGATTCTGGTACATATTGGAATTTGAAAGCCAGTGCCCTAAAGCATCAGGAGTAAAAAAAAAGTGTTTACCTCATTTCACAGCAGATAATTAACGAATAAAGCAAGTAAATGATTCACTCATAGACATTCAGCAAATATGTTATATGCAATGCAAAATGAGCTGATCTAACTGAAACCATTTTTAAAAATCAATAATCTGGCACTTCTCCTTGATTTATTGCCTCATTTGCTTTTAATTTAATTAGCTAGTAACTTATTTAGAAGGAACATTATAAACCCATATCTGCATATTCTAAATTCTCTCAATATCATATCATTCAAATACTTTATTACTACGGAATTTGTTTCTTTCACATCATTACTAGTGAGGACAAAGTCTGTAAAATGCATCTGAAACACTTAACATAGTGTGTTGGGCCAGATTATTTGAAAGCATAAATTTAACCACTATCCTTTCTAGCCCAAATGTCTGTGTGTGTGTGTGTGTGTGTGTGTGTATGTGTGTGTGGTCCTTTTTGTGTGCAGTTCATCTTTCACCAGTCACTTATTACCTTGCTATGTGCAGTGAGTTTCATTTGGTTTTAAAATGGGTGTTGAAGAAAGATAACACTTGTTGCTCAAAGCTTTTCACTTTCGGATGAAATTCATGATCTAAAATGAGCTCTGGTAATGCAGTGCCTAAACAATGACCTGCAATCCTCATGATTGGCAGTTCAAAACCGCCAGCAGTTCCACAGGAGGAAGACAAGGCTTAATATTTCCTTTAACAGTTACAGCTCAGATATGTCTAGGGCTCCCTAGGAGTCAGCATTGACCCTTCAGTGAGTAAAAGCATGTCCTTTGTTAATTTTTTCTCATATTTGCCTCCATTGCTTAGGTGTTTTTTATCTGAAGTGAATATCTATTTTGAGTTTTTCACCAATATCTTCGTGAAGTATTCAGAGTTTATAATATTTTAATTTGATAACATCACATATGATTTAGAATATGTACTTTACATTTAAAAACTTAATCCTACCCAAAGAACTGATAAGAGCTTCAAAGTCATTGACCACCCAGACCCCAGCCAGTATGCAAACTTGCCAGAGAACCTAAAAACAGGAATAAAATATGATAAAGCTGTGGACATTTTTTAATATATCACTTTATCTTATTTTCTTCATTCCGAGTACACTAAAGTGTACACAATATGCAATGGTTTCATATTTGTACAAAGATAATGATTGGAGGTTGTTTTTTCAATTACCAGTATATGCATTGACTAATTTCTGTGTGCACAATTTTGAACAAGTGAAAAAGCAGCACTAAAGACTAAAAACATGGGCTGTGTCCCAGTGGCGGGGCTGAGCCCCGGTGGCGTAAGTGGTTGAGTGTGGAACTGCAGCCCGCAGGCTTGGCGGTTCAAATGCAGCGGTGGCTGGGTAGCACCCAGGACCACCAGAGGCAGTGATGCCCACAAAAAAAAAAAAAAAACATGTGTGTTTTAATTGAGCTTTATTCTACAAAGTCTGAAGGCTTCTACCATGGAACCAAGCACTTGGCAGGCCTATTCATATTGTCTGACTCTGGCTCCTTAACATCACACTGTCACGTACACACGCGCAGCTGCCTCTGCCAAGGCCTTACGTTCTTCCCACTTTCAGGCCAGAGATATATGCCTGCTAACGTAATGCTTCAGTCATGGCACAGAGGAGTCGCTCCATTCATGTCTTGGCCGGAATATACTCTGCTACCAATAGTTTTTCACTGGAATACTTTAAACATGAATGCATTCCTATTTTTACTTTAACCAAAAATATCCAATCATAAGACTAGTGTCTACTTTCCCTGCAACTTACAATAAATCTTGGACAATTTCATCACTCTAAGTACAGAATATTATTTTATCCTTATGTAATATTCTAATGATTTGTTCCTACATATCTTAAAATTTCATAATAACATAATTTTTACGTCAGGATATGCTTGTATACAGATAATCTTTAGTGCATATTTTTTATTCAAAACTTGTTCATCCCAATACTAGGTAAATATTATTAAGCTAAAACCAAAAATAAATAAAATGAAAGCTTTTATGTGAATGCTGACACTGAACAATCTAAAGAATATAAAGGGTATACTTTTTGCTCATCAGAAATCTTCTTTCCTATTTAGCAACATTTCACGATGCAAATTACACTTAAACCAAAGTTTTAGATCCAGCATTTCTTTTTGGTTCTTTAAAAAATAAAGATTTGATTGGAGTTTTACCTTTAGTTGGAGTGCACAATGGTAGTTTTTGTTTTAAAGTTAAGGATTTTGCAAATCACAAAAGTGCATAACCTTGTATTGAGTATAATGGATATATTATGCATTAAATTTTTAATGTCTGTATCATTTTACAGATATATGCCATTTAAATGTTCTCTGTAGTCATTTAGAGTAATTTTAATGTAAAAATGAGAATGAATAAATTGTTAGAATACCTATTACTCATCAAAGTAATCTAATGGCTGAATTTTGCTGATGCAAAATTGAAATGGGAGTCAATAATGAGCTCATATTATTGAGTAAATGCTAATGTATAAAACAAAATAATGGAACTTACTTCTTAGAAATTACTGCCAAATATATTGAATTGTATTTCAAGATACAAATTATTTCTTGAACCCTTTAATGGACACAAACAGAGAAAACTTTGAAGTTTTCAGAAAAATAACTTGGTTATGTATTAAATATTATATAAAAGTCATTAAATTATTTATAATAATTATTATTTAGAGACATAGGATGCTGAAACTTGACCTATTAAATTATATGAATACAATTAAAAAAAACCCACCCCAGAAAAGATGTAACTTCTGACACAACGTATGTTTGTATGTATGTATACATTATGATTAGAGCTGTATGAGTCCCCAATAAAATGATTTTTAAGAAAAAAAAATTTATGCAGAAAACATAAAAATGGCACTTGAGGGAAAGAATAAGAATTGCAAATCAAAAAACATTAATAATGTCAGGAATAACATAAAACATTGAAGATAGCAAAACATGAATGTCTTTATAGTGCTAGCAAATGTTAAAGACATTTTGTTTTGCTGATACACATGCACACAAAATGCTGGTTATATAATGTTGCACTAAGCATGGAGCAAATAGGGCAAATTCAAATTTCATTGGTAATTGCATGATAAGGATCAGTGTGAATTCAATCGACCCGATAGAGGGAGATATGCAGCTCTCACCTTCTTCATCCTTGTCACGAGCCACTCATGCGGTCCACTCACTCTGCGACACAGTTAGCTCAGCTATTTGCTAAACTTATCAATTACATGGACACCATTCTTCAAATTGATAAATAGGGACGCAGCAGCTTCTATGAGTTTTCACTTCCCCAGGTGCTTGCTAATGTACTGCGATGGCTCATGGAATTCACAAGCAGTACACCATAATTGAAGCTACAAATGAATTTCAAACAAAAAGTATAAAATTAGCAGATATATTGACTGAAGTCTTGGAGGATTCCTGACAGGATGCTTCCAAAGGACAAAGATGGGTTGACTAGCCATGTTGTTTATAAACCAGTACCTTCCACTGGGCCCCAGGGAGCCCAGTATAAAGCCTCATTCCATGGTTATATCTTGGGTTCCTATGTGGTCTCTTTGGGCCTCGTCAATCCTAATTACTAGCCTGGGTATGCTCCATATCATAAAAACCAATAACAAATGTTCATTTGCTTTCTGCAAGTGTACTCCACACCTGGGGACTATCAATAACAGCAACAGCAAAAAGGTATACACACACTTATATGAATGTATGTATGTATTCATATATATCCATAGATACATACATGGTAGATAAACTTATGAAAAGGTTTAGATAGTTGAAATGTATAAAATGTTTATTGGGTATCATATTTTGCAAGAAAATTACAGACACAATAGAAAATTATAATTCTAGAAAATAGAATACTTTCTCCCAGAGCGTAAAACTTGTTGGATAGAACTGAAAGCTTTTTAGAGTGAATGTGGTAGAGGAAAAGGTGTATGAGCATTATTTTATGGTTTTGAGTTGATTTTTTTATGTTGAAAGCTGATGAGCAAGAACAAAAGAATTGAGGAATATTATGCCAAACATATCAATAAAAAGTGTTATTATAAATCAATTAATAATGATTTTTGCATCTTGAGTAAAATTAAAATATTAGTCAGCAAAGTAACCCTTTAAGAATAAGATAGTTGGAAACAGAATAGTAGGTAGTAGTTTTATAGTGAGCTAACTGGTACCTTGTTAGGAAATTGTTGAAGTTTTATAATGTTTTTTTAGTTATCTGAGATTTTGAAACGAAGCCACATATAGTGATTAATGTGGTAGGAAAAAAAACAGAAAATAAAACATAAAAGTGGCTGACTCTGAGGTATGTACCTAATATTCACCATGATAGGACCAAGAAACAATTCTTAATTTTTATACTAAACCTTTTTGAATTTTCCAATTGCCTCACCTGTGTATGGATACTTCTTTGAGGACTACAGTGTTCTTGATCCAAGGACTCATATATATGTGATAGTTGGACATTTATTTAACAAAGACTAAAGAAGAAAAAGGTGTTTCAATTGTATTGCTGGTGAAAATATTTAAAATACCATGGACTGCTAAAAGCACAGGCGGATCTCTTTTGAAAGAGGTAGGGTCAAAATACTCTATTTTTTTTCAAAATCATTTTATTGGGAGTTAATACAGAGAGTATTAACTAGTTCAAATATGTCAAGCATTATAGTACAATTACTACCAAAATCAGTTTCAAACTAGTCTCTTCTTTTTTGAACTCCTGGATATCAGCTCCCTTTTATACCCTGCCCCCGCCCCCAATGTACACCTCCACCCTCCCCATCTCAGGAACTCTTCTGTTACTTGGTGTCTCTATAAGTTAATGTGTCTTAGGTCTCATATACCAGAAAAAACACAGAGGAAAAACATAACAAAAATTCAGGAGGACTGCTCCCAAAGTCAAAATATATCAGAAATAAACCCCAATTGGGGGGTGGGAGAGAAGATAGAGAATTGGAAAAAAAAAAAAAAAAGATCAGGCCCAATGTTCATTAGAAGGGGTCATCTGACAAAGTGTTAACTATTCAAGTCAGGTCTATAATTTTGATTTTCCGTGACCATCTCTCCAGTGCATACTGTTTGGTTCATTACAGGTAGAGGGAAATTACCAGACGCTTATTTCCTGGGTAGGCTTCACAAATATATCCTGCTTCCCACTGTCACCCGTAGCCTTCTTCAAATCAGAATCCCACAGTTTAAGTTCTGATATTATTTCCTCCTTTTCCTTTGGCTTGTATGATTTACAATCCTTTGGTTACTGATGTTTGCATGCTTCTTCTATGTGGTGTCATCTCACTTAGATGGCTGCTTGCTTGGAAAAAAAGGCCTCAATCACTATTTTATCTCATAATTGGACACCACCTAATTCTTCACCACCCTTTCCTATGGGTGAGCATCAAGCAGGGACATGATGTAAGAACCCATTCTTCTTAAATTGGAGCTAGGATTTAGTGTGATTCCAAAACACATTCCTGGATCTATGGATTTTTTTTTTCAATCTGCCTTTGACTCCCTTTAAAGGCTTTCAATAATATTTTCTAAGAATGTCAGCTACAGCTTTGTGGGAATAATATATATATATATATCTTAATACAACCTATAGGACATTGGTGCTGTAAGTCAATGATTGTTTGACTACCAACAGTTAAATCCTTCTGGTGTAGGAGTGTTCTGCTTCTTCAAATAGCATCAATCTTATGCCTAAATCTTTAAGTTACAGGTAAGTAAAAATTGCCAGAGGCAAGTAAGGTAAGACTTCATCTTCATACTTAGATTTGAGAAGTATTTAGATATTTGAGAAACAAGTCTCTGGAGAAGGACTTCATTCTTGGGGAAATAGAGAGAGATGTGTTAGTCTGGGTCAACTAGGAAAACAAATCCACAGAAACTCATAGGTGTAGAAGAGAGAGATTAATATAAAGGGTAAGTGTACATTAAGAAAGCATCCCGACCCAGTGCTGCCCAAACCCATAGGTCCAACATCTGTCCATGCATCCAACACTAATCTACAAAGTCGTCCTCCATCTCACAAAACACACGCGATGACCTGGACTGCAGGAGAAAAGACAATCAGGGAACATGTAAACACTCAGTGCTGGAGGGAGTCTCCACCTGACTGCTCCAGCACCCAGGGCTGCATCAGGGTAGATCCATGAGGCTTCTCCTCGAGGATGTCTCACAGAAACTGAGCCTTGCACGCTGAATCAGGGAACTGCCTAAGGCAGCTGCACTCTGGTCCAACCACCAAAAAGCAAAAGACCCCAGAACTAGAAAGGTGAGCCTCACCAAACCATTTATTTCTCTGCCGTTCAATTAATACCGGGACTGGTTGGCACAATAAACCCTAACTATCTCTGAGGGCCAGCAAAAAAGAGCCAGAAACGATTCAATGACACCTAACAAACACAACAAAGTGGGCATTCATATATTTTTCTTTAAATTAAGGAGCAACCGCACATCATATAATTTTTAAAATATGGTATTTAATAGTTTGATGACTACAACTTTGGGGAAATTATGAAGTATAAAATAAACTAAAATCATTTAGAGAAAAGGGTAATAAAATCAAATGGTCTATAAAAACTGGGAGAAAAATCTTACCTGCTTCAAGCTATTATTCTAATTCTTATTAACTGTGCAACCAGGACCTGTGATTTAAGGTGCAAAAATAGCAACGGCATTCTTTTCATAAAGCTGTCATGGAATGATGACGTATTATAAAGTTAGCGTTCAGTCTGGCTATAAATTTAGTATTAATGATCTAAGACATTAGATGTAAACTAGGAATCAGGGAAATATATTAAAACTGAAAATTCCCAGTTGCTTCTAAACAAAAGAAACAGCTTTATGCTCGACTTTCATTTACAGCTTGGGGACCACACAGAATGTGAGTCCTGAGGACATTTTCAATTTGCCTGTGAAGCATCCCACCCACTATTCCGAAGCACAGGCTCCCATGTCTTACCTGATTTTCCTAAGTTTATTTTTCTCTTGCCCAGGCACACATTGATTAAAATTTTTGATAATGTTTTTTACTAGTCATCCCATGTGGCAATTCTAAAGCATTGTTTTACTTTACAATATCTAGACATTTATATTTGTCACATAAGCAATATTTCTTAGGTAGAATTATTTTTAATGTTGCCCAAAATTGATAATTGATTATAGGGTGTGTGTCTTTGATTAATTTAATGTTTTTCAATTTCATCTCATAAAATTAATTAAAATACCATTTAAAGGTGAGATGATTATATGGACTTACTGAAGTATAATAAAGTAAAATTCTTGCCAATTAGTGCATAAACTTTGGGATTAGGTTTTAAGTTATTAATCCATAAATTAGGACAAATTAAGCCATAAACAATTGATTTCATTCACTTTACAGTTATAATCCAGTTGTTAACATGTCTAAATATTGGCTTCCATTTTTTATTGAACTAAATTTTATTCTTATTCGTTGAGACATGTATTTGATCTAATGGTCTTCAATTGCTAAATGATCTTTAACATATTTCAATAGTGATTTAAAGAACATATGTCACCATTGTTAATAATATTAGAAATAATATAAATGATTTCTGGAACTATCTGTAAATTAAAATCACTAATATAACCATAATTTATTATATACCATTCATGAACTACCATACTTCTTTTTCCTTTACATGGTACAACATTATTTTCAGTACCAGTTTATATATACTTATTATTGGTGTTAGCATTATCCATTTGCTGTTTAGTCATATAAGCATATAAATAATTTATGGTACATTTGATTCTGTTGAGTTTATTCACAATATTTTGTAATATTTTTAGTTTTCTTGAACATAGTCACATAAAATAGCAAAGCTTATGAGAAGTATGCAACAGATTTGAAATTTTACAAGTGTGAACAGATACATATCTGAGTTTTCGGATGGATAGACTGAAAACATTTCATTTTATGGGCACATGATGATGGTATTTTCCCATTCAGTGTCCTTTGTGTATATTAACATTAAAAAGCACCGTTGATAGATGAGATATAGATGATAAACTCCAAATGGATCACTAGTTCAAACTGAGCTCCTGTAATTTCACGCAACATAGGTATTCATAAAGCGTCTGCAGTGATGGTGCATACAAAGGTCCTATGAGAACTAGAACTGTGCATTGTTATTGTCCATGGGTGCCTTCAAGTTGGTTCCTATTTACAACAGAAGGGAACACGCTTCAGTCCTGAGACATCTTCACAATGGTTCTGATGGTTGAGCCCTTTGTTGCAGTCATTGTGGTGATCTGAGGCCATTCCTCCTCTCCTCTGGCCACTCACAAGCATAGTGTTTTTCTCCAGGGTCTGATCTCTCCTGATAACATGTTCAAAGTACATAAGATGGAGTCTTACCTTGCTTCAAGGGAGCATTCTGACTACACTTTCCAAAAGAGATCTTTGTGCTGTTCTTTTGGAATTTCATAGTACTATAAATATTCGTTGCTAACTTCTTGGTTGAAATGCACAGATTTTTTTTGGCCTTCCATGTTAAATGAAATATTTTGTCATCCATATTTGGCAACTGAAATTACGAAAGCTTGGATCAGGAATACCTTAATCCTCAAAGTAACACTTTAAAGGGTCTTCTGCAGCAGATTTACCTAATACAATGCATCACTTCGTCTCTTGACCACTGTTTCCATGAGCAATGATTGTAGATCCAGGCAAGATGAAAACCCTTCAAATATTTCTTCGTTTATCATGATGTTAGGAATTGGTCCAGTTGTGAGGGTTTTGGTTTTCTTTTACAGTGAGTCATGAACCATTATGAAGACTGCAATCTTTTATCTTTCCCAGCAAATTCTTCAAGTCCTCATCACTTTCAGTAGTTAATATTTTGTTTTCTGCATATTATAGGCTATTAATAAGCTTTACCCTAATCCTGATACACTATCTTCCTCAAATAAAAAACGTTCTTTGATTATTCCTCAGCATAAAGATTGGATATCTATGTTGAGGAGATACAAGTCTAATGCACACCTTTCTTGACTTTAAGTCATGCTGTATGATCTTACACTGCATACATAACTGCCTCTTCATCCATATATGTATTTCTCATGGGCAAAATAAAGTTTTCTGGAGTTTCCATTCTTCTCAAGGCTATCCACAGTTTGTTTTGATCACCCAGTCAAATGCCTTGGCATAGTAAATTGATCTTTCTGACATACTCTGCTTTCAATCAATATCTGTCTGACATCAGCCGTGGTATCCTTGGTTTCAGACTTCTGAATCTAGCATGAATCTGGCAGCTCCCTGTCAAAGTACTCTCTGCAACTGTTGTGTGATGATCTTCAGCAAAATTTCACTTGCATGTTATATCAATTATGTCATTCCATAATTTGATCATTCTGTTGTGCCACCTTATTTTTGAAATGGGTATAACTATATATCTTTTCCAATAAATTGATGAGGCAGTGTTCTTCCAAATTTCCTGGAATAGACAAGTGGGAAATTCCTTAACGTTTTGAAACATTTCAATTGATATTCTACGATATCTTGATTTCTGGTGTCTTGATTTGGGATAATGCTTTCAATGCAGCTTGAACTTATTTTCTTGGGGCCCACTGGTCATTACTCATGTAAAACCTCTTGAAATTGTTTAATGTCAACTACTTATATTTGGCACAGTGACTTCAGGTATTCTTTCCATCTTCATTTGATATTTTCTGTAGCATTCAATCTTTAGCCCATATAATCTTTGAAAATTGTAACTCAAGGTTCAAATTTGTTCTCTAATTCTTTCAGTTTAATACATGCCAAGCATGCTGTTTTTGGTTTTCAAAACCTCTCTCTTGCAAAATTTGATTATAATTTGGTACTTTGCCTTCTTGAACTGTCCTTTGAAAAGTTCTGTTCAGCTCTCTGACCTCAACATTTTTCCATGTGCTGTAACTACTCTATGATTAAGAGCAAGTTTGGGAGTCTCTTCTCTCATCCACTTTGACCTTCCTGTCCTGTCTTTTCCATGACCTTTTGCCCTGTGTCATTGCCCTTATGCACTGGCTGCAAACTGCAAGTCAAATAGTTCAAAACTACCGATGCTCCATGCAAGAAAGATGGACTTTCTACTCCCATAGAGTAACAGTCTTGGAACTCCCAGAGACAGTTCTTGTGGGACCCTATGACTCAATAGTGACTCAGCGGTAATGGTCATTACTTTCATCTATATTTTTACTTTGATTTCTTCATGTGTGATATTCTTGATAGCATCTCACAGTTCACTGAGTCTTCTTTTATTCATGTCTACTACATCAAACCTGTTCTTGAGATGAGGCTGAAATTTGGGTGAGAAATACTTGGGTCATATTTTGGTTCTTTTGAACTTGTTTTCAGTTTCTTCAACTTTCACCTGAACTTACATATGAGCAATCGGTGGTTTGTTCCACACCCAGCCCAGCCTTGGTTTCAGATGTTGATATTGAGCTCCTCTACCGTCTATTCTCAAAGATATAGCTAAATTTATTTCTGTGTAGCTCATCTAGGAAAGTTCCCATATATAGTCACCTTTTGTGTTGTTGGGGGAAAAAAAAGGTGATTTTTATAAAGTTCTTATTCTTGCACAATTCTGTTATGTGGTCTCCAGGTCTTTTTCTATTGCCCAGACTTCATGAGAGGATACTCCCCAAGAAAAACAAAATTTTCTTAAGTTTATGTATATATAGCTTGTTATCATTAAAGTACCCTCCATTAGATTTAATAGTACATTTGTAGAATCTACAATTCCATTCTTTGAAATATTTTTCAAAGTCACCTTTTTGGGTAGCTGATAGCTCATCCTTTATTTACTACTTAACCTCTTCCACATAGTCAAATCATTGTCCTGTCATGTCCTTCTTCATTCACAAAAGCAAAAATAAGTTACACTGTGTGAGGTAAGGTGAGTAATGTATGTGTGGCAAGAGAAGCATCCAGTTTTTTGCCCCAAACTAGCACACTGATATGGCTGTGTGAGCAGGTTCATTGTCATGGTGGCAAAAGCAACCCCCCATCTTCCACAAATCACGCCTTTCACAACCTCTAAATAGAAAACCTGATTAACATTTTGCCCTAGTGAAATGAACTCCAAATGCACTAAGAATCAATATTTCCATCTGTTTGCTAGCGAACCTTTTCATTTCCTGAGGAATTTGACAGATGTTCAGAATGAGATTTGTCCTCAATCGGTATTTCACCTTTTATGGAATGAGAAAACAACTCTTACATTTGAGTTTTTTGCATAGCTCTGTTCTTGTAAGCTATGTTCAACATCACAACAGTTTCTTTGACAGTTTTTCTAAAGTGGGAAATAAAATTTCATAACCACAGACTGTTCTCTTAAATCAGCCATCACAAAGAAACAAGGTTAGACTGAGGGAAAGTTTTATGAAAAAAAATCACTGTGATCAGAGATTCCTAGGTGATGCCACTGGGTGCTCCAACTCAGGTCCAGTTTCCTGATATTTTCCTAGTGGGTTAACAGGATACTATGAAGGCTCCACTCTGCCCGACTTACTTCCGTGTTTTTGTCTTTTGAAAGGGGGCTTACCCTCTCATATTTTCCAGCTATAATTATCTCCTGTTTGTCTACATTTTTACATCCAATTGTCAATGATTATCAATGCATATTTATTGCTTGTTTAATCATTTTCAGACTGAAAATGGAGGTAGAATTCATCCATTACTTTTCTTTAACTCTTCCATGTCTTATTGCTAGTTTTAGTGGTTGGTATATAAATTTATATGACAATTGTATAGGTTAGATTTCCTAATATATGGTTAGATATAATTCTTAGATATGACACTTAAAATAGATGTTGAAGGGTTCTTTTTCAGGATGAGTACAATGCTCCTTATGTATTTTTTAAATATCAAACCCAGGTTTATCTATGATAAGCCATGAGATAAACTCTTTAATTCTATGAGCTATGAGATAAACTCTTTAATTCTATGAACTAGTTCATAATTCTATGTACTAGATGAACCAAAATCTAAGAATATTTGTTGTTGCTTAGCTTCTGAGAAAAATAGATACTTGTCTGTTTTCAATTAATCACTCATTTATATTTTAATCAAAGAGAATGCTAATCTTTTTTATGGAAGTGTCAATTTTCTATATATATATTTTAAATTTTGTGATAGTATTAATTCATGTGTTACCATTATTAAAGTCATTTCCCCCCAAATTCTACAGCACAATCTTAATATTATAATTTTCCTGTTCATTATAAACTGTTCTTCTTTATTAGAAAGACCAATTCTCAGTTCTTCGTTGTATTGAAAATCCCTTCATTTAATTGGTACTTTATTGTATATTTAAAGTCATGATTCTTCAAGTGTATTCTTTCTTATTAATTGCAAAACACATCACTTTTAGATTTACTGCTAAACAACTCTAATACATTGGACTTGGCTTAAACAGTGCCCTTTGTCATTGTCTTAAAAAGGATGAAAATATATTTAATTTTAAACTTCATAAAATGAATTATTATTGTATTATTTGTAATAAGAAAATTGACATTTTCAATGATATCTTTCATTTGAACACATAAATATATACATACAAACTTTTGCAGATGCAGATGTATATATAAAGAAAAGCTAGAAACACAAATATATATGGTGTGTATATGTATGTGTGTGTATATATTACATCATGTGAAGAGATTACAAATTCCAATTTTAGGAACTGGGACTTGGCCTTTTTAGCATAATAAAGACAAATTATATATCATATATACATGCACACACCCATATATGTATTCTTTTTGTGTGTGTGTTCAGATGTGGTGTTTCCTAAAGAGAGAAGGTATATTTGAAAATGGAAGGGTTAAAATTCTCTATATAATTATGAATATCATACTCTGTAAACAGGAAATGGCTTTAAGTACAATACAAACAGATATAGGAAATGAAAACAGTGATATACCATATTGAATGGATTCTGATTAGTATATGTTTTATTTTACTACTCATTAATTATTTTAATTATGCATGCAGAACAGTCACTGAAATTATCTACAGAATTATGTAGGACTTTATTTCTTTGTCACTGAACTTAGGACAATAACTTATTGACTTTTACTACTAAAATAAATTTTATTTCATTAATATTTAAGTATTGATTTTCCAAAACTAGTTTTCCAGATTGTGCACTCAGGAACCAATCTGTGGGCACAAATCTTGCTAATTATTTCTATGCTTTACTTAATTTTGCTCATTACTAAAATATATGATAGTTTTTCATTTTAATCACACATTTTGGTGCTAAAATTCCATATATAAATATTTAATATTTTATTTCTATGATTAATTTGTTTATCTCTTTTGTTATGAATATAACTGTTGATCATACAGTTATATTTGCCATGCCTTTTGCCAAGTTTATCAGAAGTGAAGAGCACATTCTTATATACCTTAAGAATTTCAAAGTTTTAAAAGGAAGCCTAATTTTTAATTCAGATTTCACTTTTACAGGTTTTTTTTCATATATTACCTTTAGGCTATCATATAAATCATTATGCACTTATCAATTTGTTTCAATACTACATAAGAAAGATATGGCCAGAAATAACATTCAACAGACACTAGTTGAGAATTATCTTTGTGATAAACATTGTATTCAAGATTTGAAATTACATTGGTGAAGAATTTTGACTATCCTAATATTAAGAATATTAAGATAGTAAGGAGAGCTTACTATCTTGTAGATATAAAAACAGTTAAACAGATAGTTACAATGTAGCACTATGAGCACTATAGAAAATGAGATGCAGTGTCATGACAGGCTAGATACTGAGCTGCTGGCCAGTGTGAATATGCAGCTCATGTACAAGACAACACATCTGTTCTCAAACCTATGCCATCATGAATGGTTGTTGTATGGATCCTCATTATCCAAGGCATCCAAGGTTTATTTCTAGAAGTAGATTGTCAGAATTTTTTTCTAGTCCATATTATTCTGGAAACCCTACTGCAGTCTAGTCAGCATCATAGCAACTGACCACAGAAATTCCCCACTGACTACAAAGGAGAGGGACTGGAAGGGAAACAAAGCTGTGCCTCGCATAGGAAGAATTCGTCACCAGGCCATATGCTCAGAATTACAGGTATCATGCAATTCAGTGTGTTCATGATTTGCAGTCTCACTCTGATTAAGTTTTTTTTTTGTTTAATTGCTTTAAAATCTGTGTGTATATCTATTGATTAATTATCAACAAATATATTTGAAGCCTGATCACTCTTGGTGTTTACTCTGTGGACTTGATTCATACATTCAGCTACTTCTTTGATTTTTGCCACTGTAATTTCCATTCGTGTGCGATGACTCCTTTTCAGAAAGTGTATAAGAGACATGCTGGCAATGTCTGACCTCTTCCAACTTCCCAAGGTGGAGACAATCACCAGAATCAGCCTTAGTCATCTGAAGCAGATTCTTAAGAGGCCGTGGTCGGTCAGTCACGCCCCATGCTCCACATCTCCTTACCAATTCTAACACTCAAAGTACCTGGCACCGCATGCTCTACTTTTTAACTGGAGTTGACAGGTCAGTGTCATGACCAAACAGGACTCATAGACAAAATCACAGTTGTGGGACTTATTTGTTATCTGTTTTATTAGTTAGACATTTACAGTGTTACATCAGGAACGTTCAGGATATATTTCTTCATGTCATGCCACTTCTTTTCTGCCAGGCTGAAAGGCACAGCACTCTCAGCCACATAGCCCCTTGCTCTCTGACTCACTTGGGCAATGTGACAAAACAATCTTAGTGTTGCGAATAGGTGCCTCAACACCCCATATTTCAATATACTGTAGTCCAAAGCTTTTACCCTACTTCCTGGATGAGCCTATCTAAATCTCTGGATGAACTGTGTGGGCACACCAAAATTTTCCTTTAAGTCTCCTGCCTGAAGTTTTTGGCTTTCCTTGATTTCTTTAGAGAGCATGCCTATCACTGTGCTGACTGCTGCTGTGCCCCTTTTAGATGCCGGAGATTCCTGTGCCTATATTGAGGAGGGTGAATGTGCAGGAGTCCAAAGGACACATCCCATTCTTGGTGCTTCATTCTTGCTGGCAGTGATGGCCTCAACCCTATTCTACAATGGCTCCTTTAATAATCTTCAAAATGTTAAAATTGACAGTTCCCCATGGTAGAGTCCCAAGTGTTTACAATCACAATGAAGCACTCATAACTGAATGGTATCAGCATCTCCAACTCGTTTCTTTTAAGCAAACAGTTTGGGAATAGTCCTGTGGTGAATTTCAGGCAACTTCTAGAAGAAGCTATATTAAGTACTTCACTAGGACCTAAGAGAGAGTACAACTTTATATTAGAAAACTAATAAATACTACACAAAGGGGCACTCTCATTAATAATTACTGAAAGAGTTGGTATGTTTAGAAACATGTTGTGAGAGTCTATATCATTTTTTGCTGCTAGCATAAATTGGTATAGGAGTTTATTAGCAATATAATATTATCAACTCTATTAGTAGTAAGTGCCCATTATTGAATAACACATTTTATTCACTCAAAAATAGTTATAAATTCAGCATTCCTGTAATAGCCATTCATACATAATATAAATTATAGTATACCAAATCTACAAACAAAAAATGACAAACCTACTGTCATAGAGTTGATGCTGAATAATAGCAACATTCGAAGACAGAATAAAAGTATTCCAGTAAGTTTCTTAAATTGTAATCTTCTCAGATGTAAAAATCACCATCTTTCTTCTCCTGAATGTCTGATGGTTTTGAACTTCTGACCTTGCATTTATCAATGCAATGATTAACCACTATGGCATCAGAACCCATGTAAATGGCTGAGAACTATTGGTAAATACCCATATGAATTCAAAGTCATTGAGATTTAACCAATAGTGTTAGGATTCAAAATCAGATTATCTTATCACAGTGGACATATATTGTGAAATATAGTGAAAAGAATCACTCATTAGATTATGAGATGGTTTTCTTTGGTTCTTATTTCTTGGTGTAAAAGAATTGACACAAAAGAAATAAAATAGTAATGATATAAGCATTTATGTATTTAATTATTTTATTATATATCATGCTATTAGATTTTACAAATCTTCTAATAATTTCTCATTCAGTTCATGTTATCGATAAGAACAGGCCATCTCTGGAAAAGAGAGAGAGTTAGAGGCACATGGTTGAAAAACACTTGCTCCTCCATATCATTCCTCTCCACCTGGTTTCTGTTGTTGTGATGGGTGATTATGTTCGTGGTCTCTTCATGGATGTGCAAAAACGTGTGTTAAGCGTGCAGTAACTGTATCCTATTGTTAATTTTTGGATTCTCACTGTTTGTGTATATGTGCATGTGAGATAACTGGTTTCAATTATGCATGTTCTTCCTGTCGCCTCCTATCATTTGCCCTTTCTCTCTCAGGAAATTTTCTTCTCCTGTGGGCCTGGGAAACTATACTTTCCTGACTTCTGGGTCTTTGGAGGATATCCCCTTTGCCATACACATCTTCCCTATCAGTCCAACTTTGGAACATGTTGATTTTTGAGAAGGTTTTGGGATACTCAGGTGTGTCAATCTGGGTGAACTAGAGAAACAAAGTCATAAGCACTCATATGTGTATAGGAAAGAGTTTTATATACAAGAGTAATTGAATATTGAGAAAACATTCCAGCTCAGTCCAGATCATGTCCATAGTCCATTATCAGCCCATAAGTTCAATACCAATATATAAATGCCTCCTCAGCAGCGGTTCTCAATCTATGGGTTAAAACACCTTTGGGTGTCGAATGACCCCTGTACAGAAATCACCTAATTCATAACAGTAGCAAAAGTACAGTTATAAAATGACAAAATAATTTTATGTTTGCGTGGGGCCGTTCCCCACATCATGAACAACTGTATTAAAAGATCACAGGATTAGAAAGGTTGAGAATCACTACTCTTCAGATTTATGCAGCCCATGCAATGATGTGAAGTGCAGGAAGATCTAGGGCCAGAGGGTGAAATGTCTTGTGGATCCAATGGAGCTGGATCTCCACATGTCTCCTGAAACCCCAAGGCTCTGGCTTTCATCAGTATACCTCCATGTGGCTTGTCGTCAGGAATGCCTCTCAGGGAGACAAAGCAGAGGCTATAGCTGACCTCCAGTGAGCTATTTATCTCCTTAGTGCCTCCAAACGAGGTAAGCAACCTTCCACCTGATTGACAGGCTAAACTCTACTTCTTTGCAAGTTGACAGATTATGTAACTGTCACACTCATGTAGGTTGAAAAGGTTATTTGATATTTGTATAAGAAGCTTCAGAAAATAATTAGCATATAAATTTAATTTTACATATTATACTCAGGGTGTTTATAAAGCTGTGTATTCAAGATTGTTTAGGTTAGTAATATATAAAAACATTGAAGGGTGCACACATAGAATCCTGAATTACACAAACATCTCATTAATATTTAAGGAAAATTATAGAAAAGAAACAAAAAATCATTTTAAAGGCAGAAGAAAACCAAAACACAATATGGGTTAGAAATGAAGGGAATTTTTTTCAAATTGTTGCTATTAGACCAACTTCATTCTTCTCAATTGAGATTTATTAAGGATATAAATAAACTTAAGAATATGCTCTGGGCCATATTCTCTGCATAATCCTATTAATGATTCGTGGAACCTTATAGCCCCTTCAACATATATTTTGCTGTGAGTGTGGATTTGAATAGATCCTTCTAACATTAAAGGAAATAATTTGATTGTTTTTCACATTGAAGTCCACAGAACCGCAAACATGCCTGATAGTTTCGAGAAGTCCTATAGAATATGCTCTTCAGGATTTGTTGCAAATAATTTGTTTAGAAAGATGCTAGAGAGTAATGGGATATTCATTTACAGTGTAAATTTCTGAGTACGAAATTTTCAAAAGGCAGTGGTTTGCAACACAATACCTAAATTCATGTATGCTTCTCCAAATAAATTTGACCTTCATTTAAATAATCAAACCATTAAGCAATAGCATGGATGGTTTTGTCCTCAGGCAGAATACATTAGACAGTGGATAATTGTCATTCCCCTGGAGGAGTCATGGAGAAGCTGGACAACTCCCTGTGCTTGTAATGAAACATGGGGAGGTAGGGTCACATGATCACATCCAGATTTCCCTCATCAGAGGGATCTGATTAATCTCTTAATGTCTTCTATCTCAACATATGTGTTTTGATTATGATTGTATTTCTCATATTCCATAGTCCCATCTATAACGGTGATGCATTTATTTGCTACCAATAATGGTCCTATGAGAGTTTTCCTTTGGGCTCCCTTGTACTCTGTGCGTTTCTGACTCTCTGCAGTTAATTAGATGTCAGCATGACCTTGTGTGACACAAGACAATAGTATGATTTAACTGATTATCATACTCTGTCATATACATTGAATAAACTTCTTCAGGTTTGGGAATCAAAAATTCCTAAAGAATGCTTAAAAGAAAAGTAAAATATCACACCCACTATACATTCTTAAACTGTGTCTACAATTTGATGTTTCTCGAGCAGGTATGGTTAAATTTTTGAGACAGAAGAGCCAATCTTATCTTTCACAGCAAATAAAAATCAATAAAGAGCCTTAAGTATATTTTTATAAACTAATCTATTCACCACTATCTGAATAATATCCTATGTATTTTTTCAAATTTGTTTTTCAGAGCCACATGTATGTACCCAAAGAACTACATATGGTTTGTCATCATTGTTTGCTAGCCCTTTATCTAGAATCCTAAATAAGAACCAGAGTGGTGAAGTGTTTGGATGTTTGGCTGCCGTCCACAAGGTTCATCAGCTTGTCCTCAAGAAAAACAAGGAGGCTTTCTATTCCCATAGTTGCAGTCTGGGGAAATGAGAGAGTGGTTCTACCCTGCCCTATAGGGTCACTCTGGGTCAGTTTCCATTCAGTTGCAGAAAGTTTAGCTTTTTAATGCAAGAAATGAAGAACTCAAAAAAAGAGAGAATGTATAACTAGAATGGGAAAAAACTCAAGAAGTGGTGAGCAAGAAGCACTGTGAGTAGGAAAACAAAAAAACAAAAACTCAAAGAGCGTACAAGCTTTTCCTTGAAGGTAATTCAAACAAGTATGGCTGGTTTGGGGTATGCCCTGGAGGTTGTGATATATGTCTGTATCCTCATGCCCTTCCTCCTGGATTTGTGTTAAAAAAAAAAGGTAAAAAGATAGATGAAACAGAAGATGAAATTTCATTAGGTGATCCCTTAGAAGAGAGTGTTCTTCCCTATGTCCAGATGTTACCAAAATAACCTGAGAATCTCTTCTTGCATGGGAAAAAAGAAAAAGACAAGGAAAGATTGGTAAACTTGATTAAGATCTGGAAAGAAGACAGGCAGGGAAAACACAAGTGATTGGCAGTCAAAAGGTGTTTGAATTCCATTTTGCTCTAGGTGATGATGAAAAAGCAGCTGCAGATGATACATGTTACACCCCAGAAATAGGCTGTGATGAGGTTGATATTTCTCTAAACGTAAATGACATTGATTTAAGCCTGTACATTCCAAAAGATGTAGATGTGGCAATAATTATGGTATCTAATTTGGAAAGATTCAGCACATATACTTTAGTAAAGGATGAAAACAAATTAAGCAAAGCTTTCGGATGTATGGAAAAAAATGGGAAAGAAATTATTTGGAAGAGGATAATGAAGGAGAAGCCCAGAAAAATACAGTCATTGATGCTGTTCTGATGAATAAAATATTTTCTTTTTTTGGGAGGGTGGGGTGGGCATCTCTGGCCTCTGGTGGTTGCAGGAGCTACCCAGTGGTGCTCCTGAGAGCCGCCGCTGGATTTGAACCGCCAAGCCCGCGGGCCAGTCCCTCACTCAACCACTTACACCACCGGGGCTCAGCCCATGAATAAAATATTTTCACTGGGAAAGATTTGGATGAACTAGAAGAAGAGGAAAACATATTTGATTCCAAAAAAATGACACCAAACATGATAATGAACAAGTGAAGTCAGCTCACCATGATTTGAAATTGACAGCATTAATTTTTTTTACCTTCAATTCTTCAACAGAATGTTTATTTACTATGCTCACTGTGGAGGGTTAACCTCTCCAAAAAAGAAATTTTCTCTCTCCATCTTCTTTCCTTATTTTAATGACATCTTGTAGTGAGTTCAGAATACTTCATGGTAAATTGAAATATAATGGTCATTTCAAAAAATGATTAATGGCTCCACCATCGGTGGAGTCAACTCAACAGCAACTCAAAGTTCAAACTACTGGACTTCGAGCCAGTTCTGACACAGAGGGATCCTATAGGACAGACTCGAATTGCCCGTGTGCGTTTCTTAGACTATTTTCTTTAAACTATTTTATTGGTTCAAAATTTATGAATCATACAATTCAATAGTTCGATTATGTGCTAGACCTGGTTGACTCAGGTTGACTAAAGAAACAGAATCAGTGACAGTCATAAGTATGTATAAAAAGAGCTTTATATCAAGAGGTAATCATACATCAATAAAACATCCCAGCCCCATCTAAATCATGTCCATATGTAGGAGTAGGAGGCCCAACCTTGCCCTGAGTCAGTTTGGATAATGAGTCATTTTTCAGTTGCAGGCCATCATTCAGTGAGTACTTCCAAGGAATAGCTGATGATTGATTTCAAACTACTGATCTAGGAACAAAATATATCGTTGTCAAAGTTTTCATGCTCAATCATTAATTTTAGTATATGAAATTTAAATTCAAGAAGTATAGCTTTAAATTTAGTTACAATGAAAACAAACACTCCTGCCATCTAGTTGATGGGCACACAGAGGGACTCTAGGACAGAGTAGAACTGCCCCTGTGAGTTTCTGAGGCTTTAACTCTTCAGGGGAGGAGGAAGCCCATCCTTTCTCACATGGAGTAGCTGGTGATTTTGTACTGCTGACTTTGCAGTTCGCAGCTCAACACTGAAGTATAACACCACTGTGTCTTAGGGGAAAATTACTAGCATTCAATTATATATGTTTAGTAAAATAATGAATTAAAAATGACCGTTGGAACAAATGTGAGTAATTTTTATGTTTTAGGAGTTTTACTTGGCTAAAATGATGTGGTGTTTATATAATTTCTGGTTGAAAATGTATATACCTGTTGTTAGAAGTTTATATTAGAATATCCTTGTTTTAATTAAAATTCAGCTTTCTAAATATAATAACACAACATAAAATGTCACTTTGTCAAAGGATAAAACACTCCCTTCAAAGGAGTTCTGTGCAATATGAGGATCTATAATCAAAGAAGGTCACTAATGAGTTATCAGGACATTGGAAGAAAAGTCAAAATAGTTATCTCTAGCATTGTCAGTGCCAAATTAGGTCTGTCAGGACCACAATAAAAGACAAAGGAAGTACTCAGTAGTAGACTAATTACCTTTCTCAATCTGAGACTGCTCAGGTCTCAGTGGAAATAATCAGGGTTAAAAAATAGTCACTTTGGCTACTGATGGGGCAGAGGTCAAAGTGCTCGGCCAAGTGTGAGTTGGTTAGATCCCACCAACTGTTCTATAATTATTTTAAAAAAACACAGAAAATTAGACCCGATCCAAATCATAGCAACCCTAATTAGGGCTTCCAACATTAAATCCTTATGGGAGCAGAAAACCTCATCTTTCTTCTGCAGAGCTGCAGATCTTGTGGTTATTAGTCCAATGCCTAGCCAACAGCCTGGGGCACCCTATCAGACTTGGGTTAGTCCAGATAGACTAGGGAAACAAATTCGTAGAGATGCTCAGATGTGTTTAATAGAGAGTTTTATACAAAGGATAATTGTACATTAAGAAAACATCCTAGCCCAGTCCTGATCAAGTCCAAAATATTAGCCCGTATGTCCATTACTAATCTATAAAGCCCTCTTAAGACTCCAGAAACAAAGGCAATAAGATGTATACAGGATGTTCACAGGCCAGTGGGTAGAAAGTCTTTGGATCCAGTGGTTTTGTAAGCATCTCAGCCCGGCAGGGTTCTCCACGTGGCTTTTCTGGCTTCAGAGTTCTGGTTGGATCCCGGAAGGTGCATGTGGCTTCTCCAGTTCTAGCATACTTTCATATGTCTTTTTAGCTGCAATGTCTCCCAGGGAGTGAGCAGAAAGAGAGGTGTCTTCTGCCTCTAAGAAGTAAATACAGGAGTTCCCAGAATTCTCAGGAAAAGACCACCCCTACACAGGGGCCTCTTTGACTATGACCTGATCAACAGACTCACCTCTGCCCCTTCACTCTTCATTCTCTCAAGTCCCAAACTGACACCAGAGTAAGTAACTACCACAGGACTCTTGCAGTATATAAAGACGCTAACAGTCATACATGTTTCTTTCCTGGTGGGTTACTACACACACATACTTATTTGCACATAACATTGGAAACTGTAGAAAAGTTATCACACCTAGAATACAAATGTATAAATCTGAAGCAAAATAATGAATATCTTTGTAAAATGCTTAAAACTCATCAAATCTCCAGCCAGAGATTATCTTTAGGACAGGGAATTGGGGTTGGTATATTAATTTGCTTTTCTTCCACTCTCCAATTTATAAAGTTCATCTCAGCTAGGCTTGCTAATTCCAGGGAACATTTTCATTATCTGAACCCTTAAATTTAAAAGTATAATTGAAAGACATATCATTTTCCACTGACAGCTGCCTACTTGCTCAGGACAATCATCTGTAAGCTAACGGTATCCTGGTGAGTGAGTGAACACCAGCTTTTTCCTTATTAACTTTCCTGTTACCTACACCATTGGTTTGCCACAAGGACAAGTCAGTCACATTGCTGTAATTTTCATTAATTCACCATTTTTTTTGAAGATTCCAAAAAAAAAAGTCTGGTAGAAATGTTCATTAAATTTTGACCTTTTTTACTCCATGAAATATTAAACATAGCACAGGTGATCCTTTTGAAAGAGGTTTAGTTGTTTGGAATAATCAAAACAAAAAAATTTGTTATTCCCTAAGATGTTCTTGAGAACAGTGATTGGTTTTGTCTGCTAAGTCAGTTTCTGCATTCAGATGTGTGAGTGTGAGGTCATCCTGGAAGCCAACTTGATGTATTCAGTGCCTAGTCCCAAATTTGAAAATAATGGACATGATGTGCAATAGCTATTTTAGTAAATAGACCTTTTTAGAAAGCAACTGTGTCAATTTGGGCCAGTATTTATTACCATTTTGTTACCATTTTAGAAACTGTTTCTTTCTCTCTTTTTTTGAATTGTTGGGATGACCTTAAGGTAATACTATTTGTTGTCTGCACCCCCCCACCCCTGACACACACACAAACATGCATGTCTAATGTCTGGAAAATGTAGGTACAATATATTTTTAAAAATCACT
This sequence comes from Nesogale talazaci, assembly GCA_004026705.1. Taxonomy (NCBI): domain Eukaryota; kingdom Metazoa; phylum Chordata; class Mammalia; order Afrosoricida; family Tenrecidae; genus Nesogale; species Nesogale talazaci. The sequence continues at coordinate 3,635 of PVJH01003814.1, read as the reverse complement.
GTGTGATACACAAAGAATTTGCATTGAACTTTAATTCAACTAATGTAATTACTCAATGGGTAAAATTCACCCAAGTAAAATTATTCTTTTCCCTCACAATATAACCTACAATTAAGTTATGAAAGAGTTCAAGCTTCAAATAATAGAACAGTCCTTGACTAATGCCACAGGTCAAATATACTGTGAGCTTAGCCTTTAAAAATACTTTTCAATGGTCTAACTAATTTACAGCCCTAGGTTACTATCCTTTAATCATGTCTGTGCATACCCCTTAATCTGTTGTTTGTCCAAATGCAGAATACAATCCCTAATATTAAAGGGGGGGATGTGCGCAAAACAATGGTATTCCCTAACAGAAGTTAGTCAATACTGAAAAGACTTTAAAATATTTATTAATAAAGTTAATAATGTATGATTTGTGTAACAATTGTTCTTAAAACACTAGGTTAATATAAAACTTTTCATTGCTGTGTTAATTATAATCACTAGCATCAAAATGGCATTGCTAAGAGCCCCCATGCTCTGTAATGCTATGTCTTGTATATCTCTGGCAAAATGACATGGTTCCTGAATTTCTAGATGCATCAGGCATTGGTAAGCAATATTGGCTAAAACACATAAAATACTATGCAAATGTCACTGTACCATTGCATTACAATGATATTAGAGTACTATTTGAAAAACAAATCTTGGTCAACTGATATAAAAAGCAAATCAGAGATGATCAACAGTGTCTCTTACAAACATGCTTCATTATAATATTTGGAATTTTTAATAGTACTTTCCAATCATTGCCTTTTTTTAGTACCACTCTCTCTTGTTAAAATTAGAACCACTATGCATAAGATATAAAGTCATATGTTAGGAAAGAAAGCAATGCCTTCTTAAATCTTTATCATAATTTTAAGAAACTTGATCGAGAATTTATTTTCTAACCAAACTTTCCTTACAGTCAAATTTGCACATTAAGCGCTTACATTTTGGTGGTTTTTTTATCCAGAGCTTTGGTATTATCAAGTAACTTGATGTAGAAGGGAATAGAGTGTTCACTTAAATGTACTTCTTTCTTTCACCTTTCAGCCAATTAGGTTACATTTTCACTGGTTAAAAAAAATCTGGAATTGAGTCTTTTTAAACTTATACATCAGCTAGAAATGTAAAGAAAGGAATCTAAAAGCTAAGAGACTTTTTAGTGATTACAAGCTCAGCATTTCATCAGACTTTAACAACAGCTAATAGGGTGAAGGATGGCATACTTCACAAGATGAGAGATAATGTTCTACTCCTGAAAGTAGTTGTATAATACCAATCACCATAGCACTTAGTCTTTAACAAAGGATCAAAAAAGTTCCTTCTGAGAGTTACTTAATCTACAGAGCAGTACAAGGAAAGATAGTGAGTGTGTATTGTTCAGAAGAAAGAACGGGGGTTTTAGAAAGGAGGGCAAAGAAAATAGGTCAATTACCATATGACCCTTGCTATCATGATCCATCACTGTTTCCAGCTTGCAGCATGGCATCTGTTCTGCTCAGTTGATCCCTTTAAGACTTAGGGATTTCTGAGGCCAAAGAGACTTCCAGGAATTTATTCTGTCAGCCATTTAAAACCAAAATTTAGAGTGAGAGGAAGTTTTTCATTTTATTTGCAAAATTTCCAAGTGCTATTCACAAGGAAATAGCTGAGCTTTCTATGGTTCAATAAACTATTACATTTTAACCTATTATTATTTCTTTTAGCCCTTTTATCTGTTAGAGAAGAGCTATTGGATTTCTATCAGCAGATTGATACTAATTGAATAATGTATTCAGTTCTCATTTGAACAAAATAAAATTTTAGAAAGCATTGATGAACAGGGTAAAAATAATTCAAGAAAGTACTTAAAATATAAGCCCTCTTAATTCTTTTCTTCATAATATAAATGATTAACTACCCCAAATTGCAGTTGTTTTGGGGAAAATTAAAAAAGTAGGCAAGGACATGAAAACATGGATATTTAATAATATCTTTGCATTTCAAAATATTTTCATAAATCACAGGATTCATTTAAAACATGTATGAAATTCATACAGCATATTATTGTATGTGTATGCATAAATATGAATATATATACACATCTATAGAATATGAATAGCATTTTTTGATAAAAAATGCTACCAGCGTGCCCACAAGAGTTTCCACATGATAAGAGTGAGGCTAGCTACTCCTGTAAAGATTTACAGCCTCAGAAACTCTATGTAGAATCACTACCAGTCAGAATGAACTCAATTGGTGTATATATGACACTCTGTACCTGTGTGTTTTTTCTCTAATGATCTAGTCAATAATTTCCTATTCTTTCTCTGTTGTCTGAATAAATATTATGTAGGTCATAGCTTTATAGTAAAAATCTCAAAATAAGATTGATTTAAATACACTTAAAGCAAAAATTGAGGTTTAGAATATTGAGTTTCCCAGTTCTTAAATGATCCAAGACTCCTGCATGTTTCTAACTTATCAAGATCAACATTCATATACATCAAGCCATGATTCAAAATGACTACTAGAATATTAGTTCTACACTCAACTCAAATTCAACAGGTTGGAGAAGGAGATAAGAAGGGTACATTCTCAGCTAAGTAGGCTATATTTAAAGAGACTTCCAGACAGTAATACAAAGTATTAATGTTTTCATTTAATTAATCATTATAAATATAATAAATCTACACTGAATTACAAGTGTATCATGATGACACAGTAAACTTCGCCTTCCTGATCCATCTGGTATACTTGATACGATAAAGAAAAGTAGACAGATGTTAGGTAGGAACAAAGCAAATGCTACAAAAGTCACTATGGTCATACCATACTCAGTTTTCAGATAATTCTCTATTGGTGCAAAAATGTCAAATTTTCATTAAAAATCGTCATTTAAAAAATGTACACAGAAACCCGAGTGGGCAAGCAGTTCCTACCACAAAACACCCTGTAGGACAGCGTGGGTGCATGGAAGGATGCAAGAAAAGAGAGAGCTACAGAGCTGGAAGCAGCTAGAGTCAGATGGGCTCCCTCTCTAGAAGTGGGCATGGCAGAGAACAGGCTGGGGAAGAGGCCAACATCCCACACCCACAGGGATAAATACAAGAAGGGAGGAAGAGGAAGAGTCCTGAACAATACTTGTGAGATTTTGTAGAAGTGGCGGATTTGTTTCTCGTTCTAGTGTTGTTAATGATACAGGTTCCTTATGTGCCCTTAATAGTTCAGTTTTTGTTTGTGGCAGCAATAGGGCTTTTACCCAGTTATCCAGCATTTGGACAGAGTTATGTGTGCTAGCCTTTCTCCCTCCAGACATAGATATTATTCCTGGAAACGAACCTGTCCCTATCCCTGCTACTGATTACATGGCAGGAAGAGCTAAAGGGCAGTGCAACTAGGTGACCTATTTGTAAGATAAGGGACCACTGCAGTGGCCTTTGGAACTGCAACACACCAAGTTATCTAGGCAGCTAATCTTGGATATGCAGGCCTCATCAGGCACTACACAAGATTTGCAAGAACAGGTAGATTCTTTAGCAGAAGTAGTATTACAAAATAGAAGAGGTTTAGACTTACTTGCTGCAGAGCAGGGAGGTATTTGTTTGGCTTTACAGGAAAGATGC